>MQRK01254976.1:20870-32858 GCA_001938485.1 Girardia tigrina
ACTACAGCTGCGAGAACTGGAGGACAAACGTGGACCATGTTAAGAAGCTGAAAGCATTCCACAACTTGTGTACAAGACGGACTCTGGGAATATCAAAAGCTGAACGAATCAGAATGGACACTGTATTAATAATCCATTTCACTTTTTTTTAATTTCCGAAGATTAAATAATTTCATTTTCTTTATTTAAATTTACGAAATTTTATCATAGTTAACATAACTTTATTTAGTTCTTGATTTATTTTTTTTAATTTTAAAATGATACTTTGAATTCAATTATTTCAATTTTTTCCTAACAGTAAACATTCACACTCGAGCAGATTGACTTGAGGTAGAAGATCACTGCAAATATTGTAAAAATAGAACCTCATGAATTTCAAAAGATGAGTTTCCTATTCTTCAGAAGAATTTTGATTGGTGTTTTGAGAGGTTGTATAGTGAATCATTGCTTATCAGATACTGATTCAACGATTCGTTAGGACTAAGGATATTTGGAAGTAGTTTTTAATGAGCATTTTCAAGAAATGGAGTATAACCCATAAATTAATATTTAAATGGATTAAAAGTAAAGCAGACTCAATTTTAAATATTTTTAATCAATCTTTTAAATTCATCATTTTTATTATGTAATAAAATCAAATTAAACAATGTTATATTTTATTTAGATATTTTTAATATTTTAGTAGATATCTTAAACATTAAAACTCTACAATCTTCCAAAAGATTGATGCGTATATACTATAAATCAGGTCCCAAAGAACAGAATATCAACTTCCATATGACTTTTATAAATAAGGCTTTCATTCCACATTTTATTGAAAAAATCAAATTATATGAGATGGTTTCATGGAGGAAAATCCTTCAAGAAAAACAGTGAAGGGAAGTTTAGAGTTTTTATGGCAGGCCTTATTAAGAAACTTGGACAAATAGCTTTTAAAATTCATAAAACGTAAAAAGATTGGCGAATTGTGCTCTATTACTGAAATAATGGGTTCATTTTTAATTCAGATGGTCCCCGTCTGGAATGAGAGCCTCAAAAGATACTAGGATTTTTGAAGCTAAAATCGATGAAGATGTTGTCAAGATCATCCAATACCAAGGAACGAAACTCAGTCCAAACAAAAGATACCGAAATTCTGGACTTATTATTGAGTCTTCTGATTTCTAATCCATTAAAAACTTAAGGCAGTTATAAGTTTAAAAACTTTGTTCTAGATCAAATTTCATTCACGAGTATTGATTGATTGGTTTTATTTGTCCTTGTGAGTTAATTCACGAATTTGCCCATTGATGACTCAAGAGAAAGCAAACTCTGACTGCAAGAAACATATTCATCCAAAAGCTTTGTAGAAAATACTTATATTTTGTACAAAAATGTTTTGTTTCTCTTCCTAAATGAATGACACTTTCAGAAGGATGGCGAAGTAGGAAGTTTATTAACTCGCTCCACTCTGTCTGCAATCGCCAGACAGTTTATCGAAGGGTTTATGGAAGTAAATACCGGAAAACAGTCACCTGATTAGTAAAGGTATTTAGGCGATAGATATCTAAGAATATATAAAGAATATGAAAAAAGATGAAATATTTTGTTCATGTTAGATCAAGTACGATCTTCGAAAGGGTTTCTCGAGGGTTGTCATAAACATTTTTACAGTCTTTTAAGGAAGAGATATGCTACAGGATGATTGCATTTGTTATTATTAATAATATATGAAAACACATTTATTACTTTAGTTTTTTTGGTAGAATTACAATTTTCCATTTATCACTCAATGAAATCTTCAAGATGAAAATATGAAGAAATACAGAACGGTTACAAATGAAATACACTTTCATCAACAAATAATGTCACAAAATCTAAGTCTATGTCTATTCTTCTTCTTCTTCTTCTTCTTCTTTAATTATGAATGGACGAATGCTGATTCTTGATATGCTTTATGAGCAAATCATTTTTCGAATAAGACCTGTAACAATATTCACATGTTAATTTTATCCCGAAATCTTTCTCATGTGATTTCAATTCTTTTTTCGGGGATAAATTGGACTCGTGAACGTTATCCTTGGATTCTTGATGGAGTCGAATATGTTGCTGTAATTCATCGGATCGAGCGAATCGTTTTCCGCAAAATAACCAATTACAAACGAAAGGTCGTTCTCCGGTATGCCATCGTAGATGAGCCTTAAGATGACTAGATTTTTTATAGACCTTTCCACATCCAGGGACGTGGCAGTTGTGTAAAATCGGGTACTGATTCAACGTTTCGTTAGGACTAAGGATAGTTGGAAGTAGTTTTTGATGTGCATTTTCAAGAAATGGAGTTTCCTGGCAGTTGGGACACTCGCAGTTATTAACGGCACTGAATCCGCGACCCCCAGACCTCGGGTAGTTGATGTTCGACAATTGCCAATTATTAATTGATGACTCTAACATTGTCGGGAAATTCAACAAGTTGGAAACATTAGAATAAAGCGGACTGGAATATTCGGATCCCGTGTTGGATTTTAAATTACTATAATTAACTAGACAATTTTCATAAAGGTTGGCTTCAGTTTTATGAAAAGAATAATAAGAATTACTGTTCGACATGAAGGAATGACTGTTGATTCCGAAAAACCATTCGTTCGGCCATGACAAGTCGTACTTATGGTCGTCGGAATGAGCGAATTCTTTCGTCAAATTAGAATTCCAAAACCCTTTATCACTGTCCGACCAGCTGGGAATTTTTATTTCTGAATCAACAGAAAACTGAATCAACCTTTCCGACTGAAACATGATTATAAGAAAAACCCTAACTAAAGACTTGTTAAAGAAGGTTTACCTCTCGCAAAGATTCATTAATCATTTGTAAATCTTCTGATTTCGATAAATTCAAAGAACTCATTTTCTTTTGAGCAAACAAAAAATAAACCGTTTTTGAAAGTCTCAAAGTCGACCATCGAGATTTATAGTTTGTTCATTTTCCCGTTAATTTTATAATTGGAGAGTTTTGATTGGTTGAGGGTGTAAAGTGATTCTGTCCAATAGAAATGCAGAGAAATTATTTTTATATTTGGTTTTCGAAATACGTTGTTTGATGTTTTTCTAAAATTTATTTGTGTGTTTTCTATTTATTTATTTATTTTATTTAATTATTTTTTACAAATTTCATCCCAACATCTTTTGAAGATCGACAAATTGGTAAAGAAGATTGGTAGGAGAACAGTGATGGAAAAATAACACAATTTTTATTTTTCTTTCCAACTAAATCTTGTCTTTTATTAATTCACTCAATAAAACTCTTAGAATAACTAACAGAATTGCAAATATTTCTTTCTTTTAATATCTTTTATATTATTTTACATAGATTTAAAAATAAAATTTCACAATAAATAGAATCTTTAAGGGTTCATGAACAATTTATTGAAAAGCCTTACTCTGGCCCTTCAATTTTTCAAGACTCTGACTTCTAATACTAATTCGAAACATACTTTTTTACCTGGTTTTAAATAACAGTCTAAAAATTATTAATTTTAACAAATCTTTATAATGAAAATAATGTCTTCCTCCAGGCAAGAAATGAGATGGGGCAAGTAACTTCCTGGCTGTATTTATTAGTACCTTTGGGTAAATATGGATGACTTCTTGTGATGTATTACCTAAAGGTGAATAAGATCAAGAACGATATTCATCGTGTCTCATTCATATAATTTATATCCTTCTCAACTCTAACCCTACAATGCATCGTGATTCATATTTATCTCAATACTTTTTTACCAAGTCACATTCTTTAAGTATTTACGTATTATATTTAAAAACAATATCTCTGGAACGATTAGTAACCCGCCGGTATAGTTGCAATCTGTTTTATCGACGAAAATGACAGTTCATTTTCAACTATTGGGTGTGAGTGCTGTGAACATTTTATTGCAAAACCAAATTGCGGATTATAGGTTTAAACATAACCTTTTGTATAAAAATGATTCTTTTTTGACATGCATAATTGAAATCTTATGAATATTAAGTCGATTAAAATCATGAACCCCTAAGCATTGTACTGAGACACATTATCAAACATATGTAAATAGTTTATCTGTCTTTAGAGATACATTGATCATTTTTTCCATGTCTCTTGTCGTATAACGTGTCGATTTTATTGAATGTCTTCATTTGATTTTCACCGACCACCAACGATCTACCTTCGTCTTGAGGTAGTTCACTCATCGTATTATCAACACAAAGTTTACCCAGCTAATTTGGCAATTTGCTCATTAACGAATTTTCCTACATTTAAAAAAATATATTTTTTGGTAATTCACATTTTCTCTTTTGTTATTAAGAAAAACCGAACTCTAAAAATATTGTTTATTTTGTGTCAAATTAACAAAGTTGATAGATAGAAATTGGAAAACACGGAGGAAGTGAGATTGTATCAACAACTTCCTACAAACGGCATTTACGGACAAAATGATCCCCAGTTATTACCTAAAATTTGGGTAGATGTGTCCATCGAAATCTATCATCCTTACACTTATTGTATTCAGGTATTTATCTATTTGTTAAAAAGCTAAATACAATAAAACCACGTTATTCGAAGAGTCATAAAGTCCAAGAATAGAATTTAGTTCTCTCCAGACGTATAACTGTGATCAATACTCTTGAAAGATCACTATTGAACATTAACTATGGAATATTATATTATTAAATCTGAAATCGTCTATTTATTTACAATTGACAATTGATTCCATCCAAAGGGGCCGCAGGACTATTTCCAGGGGGTGCAAAATAAAAACTTTCCTTAGGTAGATATTTTCTAGAGGGGACAAAATTAAAATTTCTAATGGGTAAAATTTTTTTAATAGCAATTTATTTATTTATTCAGTTTCGTTCTCCTCAAATTCAAAATTATAAAAACATAAATCACATTAATAAAAAACAACATACACAGAACACTCATTTTTTTAAATGTCTTTGTCATAGGATATTGTTCCTAAATAAGTTTTTGTACACCTTTTATTTTTCGGGCCATCAGAGAGTAAAAATCATTATTAAAATAATCTGTAATTCCTTGTTATTCATTTATTTGATTATTAATCTATATTTGGAATAGAATTTTCGGAATATAATTTTTCTCAGCATATTTATCTAAAATATTTTTTCAGATTTTAGCAGTCAATATCCTTCTAACATTCCATTAAAATTTTCCAATTTCTTAGTGAAATATGTTTTTTCAATTTGTTTTAAAACATTATTTGTCCAGGGGGCAAGTGCCCTATCTTGTCATCCCCTATGGGCGCCCATGATTTCATCTATGGTTAAAAAGATCAGAAAAATCCTCAAAAATTTGAATTCACCACACCTAACCTCTAAACAGTTAATCCCATGAAAATTTGATACAAAAACAGTTAATTCCAATACATGTCATACATAATACATGTATATAAAAGTCTCAATGCAATTTACAAATTAAAAAAAACTATCATGTAATACTTGTGCGGAATATTTCAAATGATGTTTTGTTCTTGAATGTTTTGCGTTGATTTGGAATTGTGTCTCTCCTACTCAAATGGCTGATTAATATTCTAATTCTTATAATCTGAAACGAAGTTATTCAAATTTATAGTTAATATTCAAATTTATTTTATATAAATTTATTTTATAATATTCAAATTTATCATGAAAGTAAATTTTAAATGATTTTATTAGTTTGATTTTTAAATTTATAAATTATTAAATCAAATTAATATTTTTAAATGAATAATAGTAGTTTTAATTTTAACCAATGACATTTGTAGTAAATATTTTTAAAAGAATATTTAGGTCAAAGTTAGTTAAAATTTTTGAATGAAAATTATTAAACTTTTATCTATCCATACGTGTGAAAGCACTATTACGGATTGCCTTAAGATCACCTAAATTGTGATTGTAATAAATTCTCTCTCTTAACAATACTCAGAAAGTTTTCACTACTCAACAACATATCTATTATCCCCTCTACGAATGTGCTCTGGATTTTTTTATGAGATAACGAAGTGTCAATAAACTGAAGGAATAAATTTTCAAGTGGCATTTATTTGTTTTTTTAATGTCTTCACATTTCTTATCAGAGATATCAAGAGACGTAAGAGAATTTATGAAAGCATAATATTCTGTTATTAAAAAAATCTAAACAATCATAGACCCCATAACATAAATTGAAATTTTTTAAAGTTCGATAACATGAGTAAAGTCATCAATTTCAAGATTGTTAAGAGATATAACTGAAAAGCAAAACAGGGGTTTGGTGATCAAGAACCTTCCAAAATCCAAGTTATTCGTCGTAAGAATCTCATTGAGGAATTTTTGAAGATCAAACCGGATACTAGCATTGTTCCATTCTGAGATGGACGGAACTGTGGATTAACGTAAAATTCAATATCTACGAGAAATTATATATAAATAATATAAAAAAATATTTCTTGATTTCCTTTTTTTTCAAAAAATTATAAAACATAAAAACAATCAAAAAATCTCTTTTTGGTTCTCCGATTTCCAACACAACTTCCGTTTGACCGGGGGGACACTGTGGGATGGATTCGAGTAATTTGTTTATAAATAAAATTATAAAAGAAAATATTACTTAAATTAAAAAAATACAAAATAAAATTTGCTAACAGAGTTAATTTTATTCCACAAAGATTCTTCTTAATATATGAAATATCTTCTTCCGATCCTTGATACCATCACTCATCAAAAGGGTATACGACCCTCACATCATCAACATTATCTCTCTCGCAATAAACAAAAATCGTTTTTCTCACTTTTCTTCCTCGCGATTTCCTTTCTGAATCGTTTTTTCGTTAATCGTTTTGTTTCTTTCTATTTGAAATTTATTTTTCAATTAAAATTCAGTTTCTAAGTCGGCTAGTTATCACTGTCACGAGTCATTAGGCCGTCGTATTGACATGTTAATGGGCATCCGCGATAGCGAGCTCAATATCAGCGAGCGGAGGCAGCTGAGCTCGGATGAGCATGAACAATTACCCACGGTAATTGCTGCAACGTGATCTCTAATTTATGCAGCATTCAGCACGATGCTGACACAACGAGGTCGATTATCTCAGACCGGTTCTTTTAATTTTCCTTGTAATTGGGACTATACCACCTGAGCCCTTGTTGGAATACGGAATCATATTGCTTAGTGATGAATGATAACGAGTCTTTTTTAATTTTACTATTATTTTTTGCTCAGAATTTCTTTATTTAACTTCATATAATTTTAAATGAAAATTGTAAATTTTTTTAAAATTTTTTTCATTCGTTTTTTTAGAAAGCAATGAGATTTTTTTATTCTATAGATTTTGTTTTCCTTTTCAGATATTGCTTTTCAATTAAATAAATAAATAACTTTAATTAAATCTTAATAAAGAGAAAATATATCATATAATCTTAAAGAAATTTTTTTAATATTAATAAAAGATTTTTTTTATTACTGAAAAATATATTTCGTGATTTTTTTGAAATTTTTATTTAATTAAAATTAAAAAAATAAATAATAATAATTTTTTAAAATAAATTTGATCGATTTTATTTGATTTGCATGTGCCACTATTGTAACAAAAGTAATTTATTTCAATTAATTTAATTCATGTACAAAAATAAAATAATTTCTGGGAAACAGTCATTAATTTTTTGTGACCTTTCAGGATGAAAAATATTTCGGAAATAAATATCTGCCTCTCATTATCCTGTAAGACATTTTTATTATAAAATCCCTTCAAATCAGCCCTTCCATAATGCTTCTTGTAAGTGTTATTCTAAAAAATCCTAAATTCCAAACTAATGATCTTGAGACTTGTTAAATAGAAAATATAAGCTTAGATCACATAAAATACAACGAAAGGGTCAGTAACGATAACACCAAACAAGTTAGAAATAAATCATAGAATAATAATAACAAGTAAACTGTCGCTCCGATTTGTGTGAATTATAAAAGAAAACTGATCGGGAATAAACTCTGCCTAATGACGATAGTCGGGAATGAAAGCAATTAATGGTGAATAATAGAAGTCGAGAGGAGTTTCGGAAATGTCGATTTTTGTCTTGTTGAATACTTTGCTTGACGTTCAAACTTCTATTATCGAATCCACGGTTAATTCTCATTTCTTTGAATTTAAATTTTTATCGATTTCTTATTTTAAGTTTCCTAGTTATTTCCATTAAATATTTTATTATTTAGTTTTCGTAATAAGAATTAATATTTAGTGACTTATTTTTAATTATTTTTAACCAATATTATAAGACGAATTTATACTTAAATTAGTCTTTGAAACTCATTTTGTTCTGATACTGTAAAAACGTGTTATCTCTCTTAATTGTTCTAAAAATAGTAATAATCAGAACGTTTCATGAAGGATCATGGTGTAAATTGTGAAAATATACAATGACTCTCTTTTTTTAATATAACGGGTGTAAAGGCAAAATCTGGATATTTTAAAATTGAATTAATAATATACTTAAAGTGAACAATTATGATTGGTCCATAAGTTGATTACAAAACATTTCGTCATCCTGCAGTTAGTCATTTTTCTACCATAGTCATGAAAGAAGAACAGCTCCGAGAGAGTGTTAGCAAATTTTAGAGAATGCATTACACGAAAGGATAATCCTTCACCGCGAAACACTTCTTAGAAGAGGGATTTACACGCCTTGACAATCTACTCCATCCTTAAAAGACTACAGATGAATTTGGATTTGTCTCGCAAGCCAGGGAGATGTTACGATCCGACCTTTTCGAAAATTACCAGAGAAAAGGGGAATAACCTAACTCGACCATTCCCCAATGAGTTTAAATAGGCCCCACCCAAAACAACTCACCCCACAAACCATAAAGGCTCGGAGGCATCGCGTCGGACGGAGCCAGAATTTGCACCCTCGTAAGCTTGTGATGACCCTTGGAGACCTCAGTCGAAGAACCCTATAAAATAAAAATAAAAAATCAAACCTTTAATTAATTATTCGAAATAATTACTTAAAAGTCCAGAAAAACAGGACTATTTAATCCCGAATCAGTAGTCGGCTGATTCTCTGAAAGTTGTTCGAAACCGGCGGTCGATGACATCTGGATAAATAATTAGATAATCCTGAATAAGCCTAGAGAAACATATGTCAATAAATGAAATTAACAAACGCAGATAAATACCATCAGTTAACCGGTTACGGAATAAGCGTCGAGCGAAGAAACCGATTACCATTATGTAATACCCCACCTAGCCACATCCATTGGTACAAGCGATTGCGAGTCTAAATTGACGAGACGAAATCTTATATTTGTAGTGTGAGGAATATTTTAAATTTGGTATGTTGAAATTGGTTTGTTGAATTTTGTATGTTTAGTTTAGTATTTGGAAATGTGTTTCTCCCACACAGATGGAAAATTGATATTTTAGATGTTCACGATAAATAATTATTCGAGTATAATTTATATAATTTATATTTTAAAGTACAGCATAAGATATTTAAAAACATTAAAAATATAAAATCTTCATATTAAAATTTAAATAAAATAAATAGTTTTAACTAAGTTTTGAATTAATTAAATGTTCTATCTTTACATAAAATAATTTTTAAATAAAATTAATATGTAAATTAAAATTAATACTAAAACTACAAAAAATTGAATTTTAAAAATAAAATCAGAAAATAATGAAAAATTTGTTCGAATAATTGTATATTAACAAACATTAATAAAATATTATCAATTTAGAACGATGTCGAATGACGAGAGTTTTGCTGAGAGTTGTCCAAAAGACAACTCTGACTGTAATGAAAATAAAAGTTTGAAAACCCATGTTGGTGTTCTTAATAAGTAGAAAATGCTTATGTCTACCATTCATGCCTTACCTGCAATTGGAAATTGGAATAAACAATCTGGCAGATAACAACCGACATCCTGTGGACGATTACGGCTGACAATCGCTAAAATAAATTAGTAAGATTGCAATCATGCACCTCTCATCCTGCAAATAAATGAGATAAACATTTGTCAAACGAAATCGAATCAAACCTGGAACAACTAAGCAAACCCGTAAGGAAATCAGGATGATAGCAACCATGCAACACCCCCTCTCTTGACACGAATCCGAACATGCACATGTAAACCCGAACACATCGGGAAGCTACACAACCAATCAGGTATAAATACCAGACATATAGTTGCACAACTCGCACGCAAAAAACAGAATTTTTCACCACAACAACTACACACGCATATTTTGAACGTCACCTTATTACGATTTAAGTGCATTAATTATTATTCTGTGAAAAGATATTTTCGAACGGCACAGTCGAATCGCGCTAATATATTGACAAGTACGAAACATTGATTTTTTTTGTAAAATAAGATGATATTTTTCGATTTTCAAAAGAACTATATTATTCAAACAAATTAGATGATCCAATTAATTACACTCCCCCATGATCTCCAGATCAAATCACATAATCGTCCACATACGGAGGGGGTTTTTGTACCCGCACCGGTCGTTCAGTGGAATCTGTAGCTACCTCTTGCGTTGTCGTTCCAGTCATTTCATCTTCACTGTCTGAAATGCGATCATCGGAATCCACTAACATCAGTTTTCGATTGTCCACTGCTCTCCTGATGTTAGATATATGTCTCGTCATTCAATCGTCGTCCAGCTCCACCCCATCTGCAGACTTCAACGATGTAATTACATGCGGCCCCCCCATGGTTCATCGCAAATAAACATTCTCACCAATGCTGAACGGATTTTTCTCCGTAGCGTCATATTCATCATTCTAGATGCATTCCTAGATGAATTTGCATTCAACCTGAGGCTCATCTCGAATCATTGGCAGTCGAGAATTGGCATGGAGCATCAATTCATACGGCCCCGCATCCCGGTGACCCGTCGTACTGTTGTACCAAAACACACATTCGCTGATCGACTTTGCAGATCTCGCCGCCATTCTCTTAATGGTGCGGTGATTTCTCTCACTCATCCCATTCCCTTGATGCCGATAGGCTGCGGTGAACCCGTGCTCGATTCAGCATTTATCTAGCAACCGTCTCACTGGGGCACTTCGGTAGACAGCCGCATTGTCGGAAAAGAAACGTTTCCGCGGGCCAAATTCAGAGCATACGTTATCTATATGCCAACCTGTTTCCTCGGTGGATTCATTGCGCAACTTCCTCCAAATACAAAATCTTGTTGCTGAATCCACTATGTTCAGATACGCGACACCGTTGAAATAAGTCACATCATTATAAAGTTGCTACCATACCTTGTCAGTTGACAATTTCCCATGTCGATACTCAATTCGTGGGGCTAGACAGATCTTTGAACACTCAATACACTGCTTGATAACTTCCTTAACTTGATCCGACTTTATTGCATTAGACCCATATTTTTCCCTCAACATTTCACTCGTCCTGTCGACTCCAAAGTGACAGATATCATGAATTTTCTTGATCTCATCAACACTTGGATACTGATTTACTTCAAAAGCGTTTACTTCACTTTCCTGTTTTGGAACCCTGGTCAAACAATCTGCCATATTCACTTGAGATTTCACTAATTCCGGTTCCACTTCTAGTTTTTCTTGATCTTTCAACTCTCTCATGATATCGAGTCTTCGCCGTACCAAATTTTCAGATAACATGTGGGTTCTTTGGTTGTGTGTATTCTTGAATACTGCCATGATAAATCCATACACTGTTGCTGAGTCCGTCGTCAGCTTGAACTTATGAAAGCCCCAGGTAATTGCCAAGTTTATTCCCCTTATGGCCGCATCCAGTTCACTTATATTAATATGGCTTGTATCGTCTTCTTTCCTTAACCAAGCAGTGTCTTCAACGATATTACTGTTAACGCACAGTAGTACGCCCATTGTTATACTATTAGGGTGAGTCATAAGTTGTGGGGCACTCTTTCCAAAGTAATTATCTTTAATTACAACATGAATTGTCGAATCGATATTAATTGAATTTGTATATCGTAATAAAGCTCATAA
>MQRK01254977.1:8095-18745 GCA_001938485.1 Girardia tigrina
TTTAAGTTTAAATATTTCATCCTTCAGAAATTTTATTTCTGCCTTTAATTTTTGGTTCTCCTGAAGTAATTCCGCAATCGATACGCTTCTGTTCATTTTATATAATTCGTAGTTAGCTTCGTCACCATTGTCGCAGTCTTCTTCTTTCACCATCCCGAGGGCTTCGGATAGTGTTGTCGGTTTGAGAATTTTGAAGACTTTAGAGATCCGTTTGTCCAGTAGTCCGTGCTGGAAAATTTTAACTATGGAATCCTCTGATTTGATATTTAGCTTAAACGCTGCCAATTTTACCCTTTTTGAAAAATCTAGCAATGTTTCTTTTTGTTCTTGCCTCATTTGCAAGATTGGTAACAATTCACCGACTTTACATCTTTGCATGTCGAATTTTTGGATCAATTTAGAAGCCAGTGTTTGCGTATTACAGCATTTCCAATCAGATCCGGAATCGCATTGAATTTTTGCAATGAGATCTTTGTCAAAATACGAAGAAAACACCTCCATTTTCGTATTTTCATCTAATTTCGCTTCTTCGAAATTCTTTAACATTATTGATGTGTTCCGAAATCGATTTTTCCTTCAGATGAATTTTTTCAAAGATAAACAATTTTTCTTCTTTTTTCATGAATATTATTTCTTCTAAAAACTTCTGCGCAGTTGCATTTGTTCGTAACGCCATGTTATAGTCTTAAATAAAAGATTAATAAAATGGATTATCAATATTTATTAACAAAAACAATGTTTAAATAGTAATATTTAAACAATATATAAATTCCTATTTTTAATAATTTTTATTTTTTTATTCATTTTTTAATAATTATCATAAATGATAATATAACGTTCTTATCGTTCTTTTCTCTTTTTTTTGTTCCTTTTCTTCTTTTTCTTCCATCTTTTATACTACCTTTCTGATATATAATTCCTTCTATTTATCTAATTTACTGTTCTGTTTATCTTTTTAATATAAATTCCTTATTTTAAAATTCTGAATATTTATGTCCTAAATTTACATAAATCTAATTATTTTTATATAATTCATATTTATTATAGTAAAAAGGTAAATAATCTTTTATTATACCTATTTAATTAAAACAAATATTAATTTTTATTATTTATATTTTTATATACTCAACACGAGTGTGCATGGATTTTAGACAATTAAATAAAGTTACTCTCAGACCAGCATTCCATATGCCAAATGTGGATGATATGTTGAATACATTGAATGGTGCAAAGTATTTCACTACAATTGATTTGGAAAACGCATACTATCAAAATGAACTTGATGAAGAATCAAAGATTAAAACGGCATTCTCGACAAAGAATGGTCAATATTGTTTTAAAAGAATGCCTTTCGGAATAGCAGCTGCTCCGGCCACCTTTCAAGAACTAATGGTAAAAATTCTGGGGGAATTTAACTGGAAGGAAGTTGCCGTATATTTAGATGATATCTTGATATTTTCTAAAGATAAGAACGAACATCTACAAAGAATAAAGAATGTGTTTCAAAAAATCAAAGAATCAGGATTGAGGATAAATCCAGAGAAGTGTCAATTTCTAGTAGAAAAGACCAAGTTTCTGGGCTACGTAATAAGTAAAGATGGTATAGAAAATGATAAAACAAAGATTGATGTAATTAACAAGTTTCAAAACCCATCATGTATTAAACATCTAAGGAGTTTTTTGGATTTAACAAATTATTAGTTTTAGAAGGCATGTGTGGAAAAAATAAGGATAAGAAAATAATGTTGACAAAATAATGTGGCGAAGCTTTAAAAAAGAGATTAAAAGAAAGAATGGTTCAAACTCCAATCTTGGCGTATCCAAACTTCGATAAAGAATTTATATTGGACACAGATGCGAGTTTCGATACGATTGGAGCAGTACTGTCACAAAAAGACTCGAGTGGAAGAAAAAGAGTTATTGCATATGGTTCTCATAAGATGAATAAACATGAAATTGGTTATTGCATTACCAGAAAAGAATTACTTGCGATATACTATTTCACTCAGCATTTAAGCATTTCTTATATGGGAAAAGATTCTTGTTGAGAACAGACCACAAAGCTATTACGTTTATGATGACCACAAAGAACCCAATAACACCGCAATTTCAAACATGGATAAGTTTTCTCAGCGGTCTTGATATGAGAATAGAATACAGGAAAGGTGAAAGACACTTAAATGCAGATGCTATGTCGAGAAACTCTTACGAATTATGTAGTCAATGTCAAACAACACATGAAGAAGCAAAGAAAGGAAATATTAAAATTCGAATTCTAGCGTTACACGAAGAACCAAATAGTTTCAAATGGCAGAATGATAACGAAGAAATCTAACAAATCAAGAAAGATTTGAAACAAGGAAGAACAAATAAATGGAAACTGAAAGATGACATTGTAGCAACGGCAAATAATAAGTACTGGATTCAGAGAACAAATAGAACAGATTTTATTGAAGATATGCCTAAGATGTTATGTCATGCTGGGAGTAAAAAGGTTTTTAACTACCTAAGAGATGATTTTGATATGGAAAATATGAGAGAAAAGATAAAAGAAGTTGTTCAAAGTTGCATAAATTGTCAAAAGCGAAAAACACTAACTGCGAAAACAAAAGAAAGACATATTAAGCAATTTGCAGATGAACCTTTTCAGAACCTTTTCAGAACCTTTTTTCTGAGCTAGACAAAACACAAAAGAAAATTAATACTCCCGTACACAACACCATAAAAATATCCAATAAAAAAATATATCACACCTAAACCAAAAATTTGAAAACAAAGATATTCTGTACAAATAAAATGAAGGGTAGAAATGAGAAATCAAATCATATTAACTTTCTTTGTATTCACAAAATAAGTAGAGCATTATCTTGAAATATTATTATTTTTATTATTATACTATTCAAACTATCTTGAACTACGAATCTTAGAGAATTCGGATGCAAAGGTACACACGCTGTTTACACGGGTGCCTTCTGTATCCAATGAGCTAGTTGTGATTATTAATTTGTTTAAGTATACTAAAAAGATTGTAAATATTAAATAAATTCTACTTGTTGATATTATGAATCCTAAAGTCCAACCTGAAGATTTAACTGGCGACCACGCTGGTGTTCCAATAAAAGTTTTGAGGCTTCCTAAACTAGAACTGCCATCAATCATTAAGGAATTCCTTGAGAAGAAAATGAAGGAGTACAATGGAGTGGATTCTGAAGAAGGTCAAATATGGTATAGAGACATATGCCAATTCTAAGAATTTTTTGGATTAACATTCTCGGAAATGTGTAACTATTTGTTGATAGACGAAGCGAAAATTCTTTGTGGGAATGCAACAGAAGACGTTAAGAAATCAATGTCAGATGTGGAATCCAAAAATTGGTTCCAGAAAACATTTATAAAGAAAGTACCGCTGTTGGAAGAATTTGACAAACTAAGCCAAATTTGTCCAGGTGAGAATGAAAGATTCTTAACATTCTAATTAAGGGATGAAGAAATTTTGAATGAACATTTGAAAAAGCGAATAAAATCTCAAGTTCTGACGGATCGATTTGTTTTCAAACCTAACATATCGGTGGACGAAATGAGAGCGGAAGCTAAGATTTATGAGGACAACATATCAAAAAAAGAAAGAAATGATGTTTTAACCGTCAAAACATCGTATGCAGAAATGGCAAAGAAAGACAAACATCAAGTTAGAAGATTGAGAATCCTGAACATAGAAGATATACAGCTCGATTGAATGAAACAAACGATAGACATCCAATATTAAGAACGGAACGTAGAATTCCATCGAAAAGATTTAATAAAAGTAATAAGAAAGGATCCAGTAGAATGTCAGAAGGTGAACATCAATATAATCGCCCGGTGCATTCGGCTTGGTACGAAGCAAGGAAGTTATATTGCAAAATAAAGCGACTTCTGACTCCAGAAGAGGAGCATTTAATCAGGGGGATTGTTATTGCTGAGGAAAACATTGGCTTATATGGAAAGATTGCCCTTTAAATAATCGATGTTTAATCTGTGGAAAACGTGGAAGTAGGTTCTGAAACTGTAATCATATTAAGAATGTTAATGTAGTATGCATCAAAGATGTGTACAATTAAGACAAAATGGATATGGTATCATATAAAAAGGAATAAGAAGATTATTTATATGCCAGAGACTCCATGATGAGCATTTCGTCTGTGGAGTCAGCATAAAATATTCAAAAAATCGAATTGCAGAGATAGTAGAGGGGTCAGATGGTAGATGGCTGAGCGATGTTAAGCTGAACATTCACAATGTATTAATGTTTTGTGATAGTGGAGCGGGTGTTTCAGTTATTAGTGAGAAGGTTTGGTTGGAAATCGGACAACTCAGATAAGAAGAGTCAAATTATACTAAATTGAGCGTTTTCAGAAGCCCATAAATGTTTAAGAAAAATGACAGTGAAGTTGAAATGGAAAGAAGAGTACCATGCGGTAAATTTTTTAGTGGTGAAAGCAATCCAATCGGTCGTCATTGAAGGTTTTAATGTCATCCATAAATTCGGAATCAAACTTGAAAAAAATACCAAGAAGTCAGTTGTGATAGTAGAGAAAGATATGAAACTGCAAGAGCAAAACAAACGACTGGAAGAATATGTGAAACGATATTATGATATTTTCATAAAACATGAATACGATTTGGAATTTACGGATATTGCGGTCCATAAAATTGAAACAGAAGGTAAACCGATTTTTTCTGCATTCAAGAAGACAATCGATTCATTTAGAAAGTCAAATCGAAGGATTTTTGAAAGGATTAGAAAAGGCAGGAATAATTCGGAAATATAAAAGTGAATGGAACTCCCCGTTAGTCATTACGCCAAAGAAAGATGGATGCATTCGAATTTTTTTAGATTTCAGAAAATTGAATGATGTATCAAAGAAAGTTTCCTTTCCAATGCCAGACAGCCAAATGTTAATGGATGCTTTGGATGGCTCTTAAATATTTCCAGTATAGATTTAGGCAAAACATACCATCAAGTAGTTTTGGATGAAAGTTCTCAAGAAAAGGCTGCGTTTTGCACAAGAACACAGCAGTATTATTTTAACCGTGTACCGTTTGGACTTACAACAGCACCCGGAACGTTTTAGAGAATAATGAATTCATTATTTGAAGATTTACTATTCTCTGGAGTAGTAATATACCTAGATGATGTCTTAATTTAGTCAAAATCAATGAAGGATCATATTAGACTATTAGAAGAAGTACTGAATAGACTGAGGAAAGCAGGTTAAAGTTAATCGAGAGAAATACAAATTCGGAGTAGGGGAGCTGGTATTTCTAGAAAATACAAATAACAAAGAAGGTATCTCAACAAATAAATTGAAAGTGGCAGAAATTCTAAATTTTTCGATTCCCAAGTGTACTCGAAATTTACGAGCATTTTTAGGTCTATGTAACTACTATCGACAATGTATCAAGAATTACGCCGAATTAGCAGCACCTTTGCACAGTGCATGTAGCGGAAAATGTAAAAAAATATTTTAGTCAGATGAAAGCCACAGCAGTGTTAACGAATTGAAGCAAAAACTATGTAATGCACCAATATTAGCATTTGTGAACCCGAATAATAATTTCATCTTAGACACAGATGCACCATTCGGATCAATAGGAGCAGTTATAAGTCAGATATCAGAAGAGAAAGAAGTAGTAATCGCGTATGCATCGAGGACTTTAACCACACATGAAAAAGGGTACTGTGTGACAAGAAAGGAACTATTAGCTTTACAAGAGTTCATGTTACATTTCAAGCAATATTTATATTGTTGGGGTTACTTTTGGTGAACTTTTAGTAAATTTTTCGGAAAAATATTTTTAAATATTTTAAATTTTTGATATTTTTAAATAATCATATTTATATTTTAAATAAAGTAAAAATAATGTCGATTAATTAAAATGAAATGATTCTTTAAAATAAAAATTTAAGTTATAGATAATACATTACTAATTAAAATAAATCAGATTTTTAAAAAAATAAAGTTTACAAAATTATGACTTCCAATTTTAATCACGAACCTAATAGATATGACAAGCGATTTACAGCAAGAACTGATCATAAAGCACTGGTGTATATGAAGAGTACTTCCAAACCAATAACTCCTTCATTCCAGACATGGTTAGGAAACATGGCGGATTTTGACTTTGATTTAAAGTATAGAAAAGGAAACGAACATGGAAATGCAGATGGATTATCATGGCTATACGGCGACGTTTGTGCGCAATGTGAAACAAAACACAAAGAACCAAAATCAACAAAAGTAGGGTGAAACACACCAATACAGTGGTGATTCAGTCTACAATTCAATCGATAAAAGACGAGCAAGAAAAATGCTCAGAGTTGAACCAGTTGAAAAAAATACAGGAGATGGCAGAGGGCAAAAAGAATGAAATCACCAAGGAGTTAATACAATTAAAGGACCAATTAGTTTATCAGAATGGGTTATGGGGAAGACAAGAAGGAAATAGTGTGTTACCATTGGCTCCGAAGCAAATTAAAAGAGATTTCATCAGGAAAATATACAGAGATTTATGTCATGTAGGTATCAAAAAGACAAAGAAGTATATCCAAAATCATTTTATGATACCAGATTTAGCGAAAGAGGTGCAAATCGTTATAGGAGAATGTCAGGAATGTATACGCAGAACGATTCCAAGTTAAAAAACAAAAGAAAAGTTGATTCCAATTAAAAATGACGAGTTTTTAGAGTAACTAGTGATGGATATTGCATATTTGGGTGACAAAAATAACATGTCCCCATATCTATTGGCCATGGTGGACCAGTTTTCGAAATTGGTCTCTTTGACAGAAATTAAACTCAAAACGAAGACACCATAGTTCAATGCGTGTTGATAAAATGGATATATAGATATGGGGAGCCAAAAATAATATTACCAGACAATGAAAATGTTTTACTGGTGGAAAATTTAAAGATTTTTGCAGGAAATTTTGAATCGAACAAAGATTTAGTAGTCCATTTCAACATCAATCAAACGGGTTGGCAGAAAGAACTATTGGAACAATGAGAGACATGATAGTAACAAGCAGAGGGGACACAGACAAACGATCATGGTGGAAAATTTTTCCGAAGATAGAATTCTGTCTAAATGCAACAGTTCAGAGTACGACATGATATTCGCTCATCGTAGTTGTGTTTGGTAGAAAAAGAAACTTACATGCGACAGCAGGAATAGCTAAAACGGAAGAGAGCAACGGGATCAAGATGAAGGTAAGAGATATTTTAGAGAAAGAGGCAAGACGAATGAAAAATTGGGAGAGAAAGAAGAGAACAAATCGACATGTCGAGGATGGTCAGAAACTCTTTGTAAAACAAGATCCTATAAAATTGAGAAAGGACACTTTCCCATTCGATGGACTGTAAAAGATTTTAAGATATATATCGCCACACCAATTGGAACTACAGAATCTGAAAGATGGAAACATAATTCGTCGAAGAATTTAGTGGATTAAGAAAATAAATAACGAATTATAAAAGAAGGGAAAGTTGTGATTATTAATTTGTTTAAGTATTCTAAAAAGATTGTAAATAGTAAGTAAATTCAACTTGTTGATATTATGAATCCTGAAGTGAAACCTAGAGATTTAACTGAGCTAGTGGCTGGTCACTATCAAAAGGTTTTCGAAGCTCGCCCGCTCGTCCAAGGGGCAGATATTTTACGATACCCTGGAGAATGCTGCGTTAGTGTTGACTCTCCTGATGAGGTTGAAATAAATCTTTCCATATCGCTGCTGAGTAATGGAAAGGTGCCCGGATCGAATGGAGTGAGAGGTGAAGTTCTGAAGTGGGGTGGCCAAACACTTGCTGACAAACTGAAGCTTGATTTGGAACTGATATGGAACAGTGTTCATGAACTTCCACCGACTTGGAGGAGCACTAAAGTGGTGACATTATTCAAAAGAAAAGGTAGAACATCCGACCCGAACAACTATAGCGGTATCTTTCTCTTAGAAGTTACTGGTAAGGTCTTTGCGCGAATCTTCGCAAATAGAATCCTACCGGTGATGGAAGAATGACTAGATCCCTGGCAATTTGGTATTAGGCCGAAAAGAGGCACGTTGCAGGTCATTAGTATACTAAGGCGTATACAGGAAGAAGGTCGATACGTGAGCCAGAAGGTATATGTGATCTTCATTGATTTGGAAAAGGCATTTGACTGTGTCCCACGTGAAGTTATGTGGGCTTGCCTGAAAAGATTCGGCTTAACCGACAAGATTCTCTGTCTTATCAAAGACTTTCATGAGAATTTTATTGCGACTATAGGAAACAGTAATTTTCCCGTGGAAAGAGGTCTTAGTTAGGGATATGTGATGGGACCTAGTTTATTCAACTTGGTCTTTGATGAAGTGATCAAAACTTCTACTGGTTAAGTCATATGTGGTGAGAAGATCATATAATGTGTAAAGGAATTCTGTTATCTCAGAAGTATATTGACCACTAATGCAACCGGAATATTAGTCAACGAATACGAAATGGAATCCTGAGAAGATAGTTGCACGGTTTAAGATTAAAGAAATTAATATCATTGTGAATTAATGCGATAAATAAAGGTTGTTTTAATTGATTGATTGTCAATCAAAGGCAGAATTTGAAATACAAGTTTCTCAGTTACGTTTCTCTATTTTGATTTTAGAACGATAATTATTTTATTAAAAAATTAAGAATTAAAAATAATAGACAATATTTTAAATTATTTTAATAAAATTATCTGTTTTTACTTTACGATCATTTTGCGAATTAATAAATAAGACGAATTCAGTCTGAATGTTTCCTATTAATCTTTATTTCAGCGGGGATTAATTAATTTGATTATTTATTGCTCAGCAAATATCTCGTTAATTATTTGTTTTAAGTTTTAAGAAATATGTTATTAATTGTAACAATATAAATAATAATTGTTGAAAATCAAATTGTGTTTTTATTTCTAATGATTATTTTGACATTTTTTTTGTAATTTGTTTGCTCAAAAACTGTTGTTTTGAAAGGGTTGATCAAGGGAAACTCGTTACAGTTTAGTTTTATCATTATAATTATTAATGAAATATTTGTTTGAATATTCAGTGTTTTGTTGTAACAATAAATTTTTGTTAAAAGCGTGATTTGATTTTTTTTGTTTCATCTCAATTTGTTCAAACTTACAAGCTACTCGGCCAAGATGAAGACATTGATTAAAACTGTCAAACAGTACAATGAAGAAAAGGATATTCGAAGTTGGTCGATCGCGCTAAAGTAATAGCTGAATGAAGATTTGGCCAAACCCATGCCAATGTTGCTGGAAGGTAAGGGATATTATGTCTGGATTAATTTAGATAAATCGCGAAAATGCGATATCTATGAAATCGAATCTGCATTGAAAGAAATGTTTCAAAAAAATTATATGGAAGTTATTGATGAATTGAAGCAAAAATGGAATGGCGAATGGAATGAATAGAGCCCTGAGAGAATTGTGGAATCCTTCACAGGAGTTTGTAGTTCTTTCTTGTCCAGCAGCAGCTGCTGCATGATGATTCCAGATTCTGACAGGAAACATCGGCTCTCTACCTGCATAGCCAGCAATGTAAGTTGAGCCAAAGTATGTGATCAGCTGGCCATAAATAAAGAACTGTCCGGCGATCATGCAACACCCCCAGCCATACGACCTATTGTGCCAGAAGCTGTTGAAGGCACATACTCCATCTTTCGAAGACTCATTCGAAAAGTACTCCCGAACAGTACCTATCGACATGCGTTTCCCCTTCAATGAAACCGCAAGAGTGGATCGTGGAAATCGCCCACGGTTCTAAGTGCAACTCACTTCCCTACGTTCGGCGGTGCAAAACGGAGAACCAACACACGCCGACCGCAATACTGACTCAAAGCGACCCGTCGGAGATCACGAGCGAAAGCAAAACGGTCTTTCTAGTCGGTGAACCTCTGCACCAATAATGGGTGTCGCCCGTCACAACATGATCCTATGGCATGCAACTCAAAATTAATCGATTATTTTTTTACTAATAGTTTTTTATCCTTTTTTTACATTTATTCATTTTTAATTTTAACATCAACCATTACTCAAAAAAACATGAAAATATCAGTTGAAAATCAGACAGAAAATTGGATAAAAACTAAGAATCAAAGTTGTTTGATTTTACTAATATTTTACAAAATCTTTCAATGCTGGAAAATTTCTCCCGCGAATACTGGAATAATTTGCACAATGTTTCACTAATGATTTGAAATGGAACGCATTCAATCGTTGTAAAATTAGAATGTGTATAATTATTGATTTACTTTATTCTGTGTTTTTTTATTATGGACTCGAATTTTCTGATTGGAAAAGTTTGTGATGAAAGAATTTTTATAAATGATATTTTGAAAGAGTTACCATTTAATAGATTTTCCAATTTTAATTGCTTTCACATTTCAATTTTCAATGCATATTTTTTTCTTTTTTTCTTTGCTTCGATCGTAAATTCCTTTAATTGAGCATAATGTTTATTAAGAACACCAAAATGGCTTTTCAAACTTTTATTTTCACTACAATCAGAATTGTCTTTTGGACAACTCTCAGCAAAACTCTCGTCATTCGACATCGTTCTAAATTGATAATTTTTTATTAATGTTTGTTAAT
>MQRK01254978.1:0-17764 GCA_001938485.1 Girardia tigrina
TTTTAATATAATAAGAGGTTGTTAAACTTTACTAATTGGGTAAGAAGTTTCAATGACAAGAAAAGATATTTTAGTCAGTGAAGAAATACTTGGATTCTTTGGTAGATTATGTTTCGAAAATGGAGTTCATGAAAATTAGTTACTTATTACATATGGAAACATAAACGATACTTTAGAAAGAGGAAACTAATAAATAGTCTCATCAATTATGAACAGTCGGCCACAATAATGACCCATAAAAATGTACATCGAAATGGTCGAAAGCCCATAATACAAATTTTTTTTTCGATTTGTAAATAATTAATGTATAATCTTAAGTGGTTTAATTGTTTTCTCAATTATAAAGTTGAAAGATCACTTTATGAAATTACGTGTTTGAATTATTTAAAAAAAGGAAATAGGGAACCTAATTTTGTCATAAAATGTAAATTATTAGGTTTATTTCTGTCTATTACTCTTTCTATTTTCATTATCGATTAAATAATATTTTTGATGTTTAAAAAATTGAATGCAAATAAAATTATTTTAAAAACCGTTGAATAATCGATAATGTCGTGTCAAAATGCACACACACGCACGCATACATACACACATGCACGTGCACACACCAATTTTAATGATTCATTATCACAATAACAGTTTTAATGATTTTCAAAAATGTTGTTGAGTGATTTGGCTTCGATAATCACATTTGTTTTTATTGAAATTGAATTTTAAATTTCCAGGATGAATAAAATTATAATCGATAAATTGTTTTTTTTCAATTTAAATGATTTGTTTGTGTTTGAATAAAAAATGAAAATTACCTAGTTAATAAAAATAAAATGAAACTTTAATTGATTTATTTAAATTAAAATATTAAATAAAAAAATGTCTTAAAATATTGGTCATTTGAAAAAGTTCTTTTTGCTCAATTTTGCAAATTACTAAATGAATCGTAATCATTACATTCGCTGTCTCTTTCATACATTGTTTTCGCGAGACGAGTAAACTCGTCATACCTCTTTTAATAGTACAGCGCTGGAGTCGAGCTTACTCGTTTTCTTGTGCGAAGCGGTAAGGTGCGGAAAACTTGTAAACCAGGGGCTCTAGATAGGTTTTGGTGGGGCATTATATATTGTCGGTGGTATCCAGTCTATCTNNCCTGCCGATAAAATGAGTTTGAGACGCAGCGATTCGGCGGGAAAATGCATGAATATATTGTATTAATAGACGTTTTCTGCAAAATAACATTTTTCTCATTTTTATTACACCTTATAAACATTCCAAAGGAAAAAAGTGAAGCTTTCACAATCATTGTGACATTATGTTAAATATTGTTATTGTGATAAGTAAATCATGTTCAAATTTGAATATTTAACTAAATATTTTTTACTTATGTATTTTTTACTTATCGTGGAATCAAAATTATTAATATTTAATTTTAAAAAAATACATTGTTTTTATTATTAAATTTTTTAAAATATGCTTATTAATTAATAATATTAGACTAAATTTATTAAAAGTATATTTTTTGAAAAATATATTAAAATATATCGTATTAAAAATTCATAAACCATGCTTCGATATTTTATTATCTGCAAAATAAAAAAAAACTAATTTAAAAATTAAGTGTTTGGATTAAAATAAGAAAAAAACTACAACACTCAATACGAAAGATAAGTTTGGTTTGACAACACTATTAAGAACATTTAGACAAGTTTCATTTGAATTTTTATTGCAATTACATTTAGAGTCATTACAACTCTCAGAAGGTCTTTCATCGTTTGCCATCGTTCTAATTGGTTTTCGTATTTCTATTTTTAATCATGATTATTCAAACAATTTTTCTAAGTTATTTTTTAAAATATTTAACCTCTAAAAAAATTAATTAAAAAATAATAATTTTTACCATTTCTCAATAAATCCCAAAATAATAAAAAGGTTATCAAATTATTAAAAATGCATTTAATTTAAATTTTACTAAAAATTATTAAACTTAATTTTAATTGGGAAATTAAAAATATGAACTTATCAAATGATTATTTTAATTATGTTCAAATAGTCAATCCTTTAAATTTAATAAAAAAATACTAATTTCCATCTGGGTGGGAGAATAACCATTCAAAATTCAACATACTTAAATCAACATACAGCATCCATACATTTAAACATTCAAACAATTTAAAATAATCCTCACAAACACAATGAAGGAAATCTATTTCCGTTTCTCAGAAGTTATTACAACCGCATGTTGTCGGGTATTATTTATGAGATAGTTGAATTCCTGTTATTCACCAACAATCAACATATGTTTATTTATATTGCTAGGATGAATCTACGAAACTGTTAATAATCACAAACAGCGACAGCTTATCATCTCAGTAGAATTCTCCTCAAAAAGATACCTTTGTAATTAAATTAAATGAAGGATAAATGTCTTTTAGTAGTGATACTTCAATAAAATTTAAAATATTATGAATCTTTCCTTTCTCTCCAGCAAGGTCTTTTTTAAGAAATATTTACTTAAGGGAACAAGTAATTTTGGAATGGTCATGTGGCGAAATACAGTAACTTTTTAGTGGATGAAAATAGTTATTTTTCCGTGTTTTCTTATAATGAAAAGTTTGTTTATGAAAGATTGTTTATCAAGTATTCTCAGATATAAAAGGAGAAAATATACAAGTGACCCAACCCAGAACATTTTACCAACATTTCAATACCAGTTAAACAACACTTTAACACATTACTTTAAAAAAACATAAGAAACAAAGTCTCTTTATGAAGACATATTCAGAGTAAGGTTTCTTTTTTGTCTGTGAGCAAAAGTGCACGGTTTGTACATAAATAAATTTGCCGCATGTATCGGCCCAAAGGTGTCCTTTACACCGGCCCTGGTTTACACATGGGTTCTTTCACTAGTGGCCTTGAAGCATCCCAGCAATCTCAATATACCTCAGCTTTCAATAATGATCAAACATGTTCAATAGGTTTTGCTTGAGTGAGATCTGGGGGTGTAGAGCTTTGAAACAAAAGGGATATTTTCAGCTTGCAACTACTCGGTGGTAGCTGCTGCATAGTGTGCGCTTGTCCCATCAGGCCAGAACAGGATCTTGTCGTCTCTGGGATATTTCTTGAGGAATGGCAGCAGAAGCGCCTTGATGCAGTCTTTTCGATAAACATCTTCTTTTATAGCACCACTAGATGGCAAAAAGAAAGGTTCAATGACCTCTCATCGTGAAATGGTCAACCAAACCATTAGTCAAGGCGGAAACTTCTTTTGACGTGCATATCTGATCTCCACTGGTGTTTTTGAGTAGTTCTCGGTCTAGAAATGACCATTACACGGTATACGATCTGATTTCAATGAGAAACAGGTTTCATCCTCCATGATAAGAACCTTCTTCTCAAATCCACAGAGAATTTTTTGTCTGCTCTTGGGATCGCACCAGTTGCTCATCTGTAAAGAGGGTTGCCTTCATATGAGCTCAACATTTGCCCCAATGCTTACGAGAGATCTTCCAATAGTTGACCTGCTCACTTTGACTTTTAAAGCCAGTTTGCGTGTGGAAACACCTACTCAAATGAGTTCAACGGTTGTGAGGGCTCGCATTTGATTGTTATTCAACACCTTGTTGCTGTCACCACTTTCAAACGGCAGCCGATAATTGTGATTGTTTTCCAGACGTTGGAATATACGATACGTTTTACTGGGACGAATATCCATGGCTTTGAGGTGCTGCACTGAGTATCTTTTACATTGGTTAACATGTTTCTCCAAAAATACTAAAATCCCTCTGCGGCGTGCTTCTTAGTTTAGAGATTCCATTTATAATGAAAATAGGTGGTGACAGGGATTTAAACTCCAATTAAAATATCATTGGAGTCTATTGTAAAAATAAGTATTCGAGTAATCGCCGAATACTTACTTTTACTGATAAATAAAAATAATTTACAAAATTAACAAAATCTAATGATTAAAATAAATAACGATTATCAAAAAGAAAAAAAATAAAAATAACCTTCGTAATTAACAGAATTTATTAACATCATAAAATGCCTCAAACATCATACAAAGACCATAAACGGTAATTAGGTATTGTGTTTATTTATTAATCAATTTATTTATTGATTATTTTTTTAGCTTATATGATTATTATGATAATTATATATATCCTTTAAGGAAACACTATAAACAGAGCTTTGGCTAACCATGATACATTATATCTTTTCAAAGCTTCCTGATTTGATTTCAAGCTCTCGTAATATTGTTTCCCACTGTAAATCATGTCTAGTTCTTTTCTTAAATTTAAAGCGTTGATATCCACCACACATTCATAATGAAGGCGAAATGTCGAGACCTTGTTTATGCCATACTGGTACCACGAATAAATATATCTGTCAAGCCACATAAATAAAATTCTAGAAGGTATAGAAAGATATTCTTCAGGGCAAGGATTATTATCATTTAAAACAGAATTTCTGGAAGAGAATGAATTCTTCGATGCAAATATTAACTGAAATAAATGTAAGACAAATATAAATCCGATTTTCTTTTTCTCATCAGATAAACTAATTCCTTTAACACTTCGTACATAATATAAATTATTTATGTATCTAATTAGGCACAGAGAAGTTGTGAAAATCAGATAGGTAAAAATTATGTAACACATCGGATTTTTCGTTCTTCTTCGAATTTCACACAGTATGGGAACTAAAATATTTGTAAATGTCCAAATAAAACAGATAAAAGTGTTAAATAAATCAGCCTTCGATAGGTTTGTGACGGTTTCATAGAAAATCAGTATCGCCAGTATTAAAGAAATAATTCAAAAAATAGATTTTATTAAAATGAATTCGAACAATCGATCTCGTTGTTTCATATTGGTGAAGAAAATGTTTGTGAAGAAAAATCATTAACTCATTCACAGTTTTTTTCTTGAGACATAAAGAGTTCGAAAACGAAGAACATAACGACAAGCAAATCACACACCATGAACCAGAACAATTACATATACACAAAAAAAAACAAAAATCACGTACTCATATACACAAACAAAAATGTACATTGATATGGGACACTGTGGTGTGTGATGTAGTGGGTGCACTACATCTATAAATAGAATTTGGAATTGATTGGACTAAAAACAGTTTCTTTCATCCTGCAGCCAGCAAATGAAAATTGTCTCTATTTTTGTGAGACACCCTTTATAAAAATATTTTAAAAAAGTAAAACAAAATATTTTAATAAAATGTTTTAATAATAAGTATTTATTAAATTAATTTTTTTAAACCCTATGATGAAATAGGTGTATTCAATTGACTTCAAGATGAAAGTTGTTAAATTGGCAAGTGGTATCGGAAAAAGAATAGCTGGAAAACAATTGAACGGTTCCAAGAGTAGTTTTTGGAAATGAAAACAACAGTTTGATGATGGTACGTTTTATTCAAATGAATCTTTCACTAATACTACTAAAATTTTATAACGAAAACTTTTACACGGAGGTGAAATAAAACCGTTGAATACATATTATGAATAAAATTTAGTAAAGTATATTTATATCAACGATAAAGATTTATTTAGTAACACGTGTATCTGTTGCACAAAAATCTATGTCTTTATCTAATGATGCAAGCTTCTAGGTAATCAGGGGATTGGTTGATAAATTTCATAACAGGAATGATCTAGTCAATTGAAGGAAAACTACTTCAGTCCAAAGACTTCCAGCAAATGCATCAGATAAAATCCAAAGCTTTATTCAATATTGTGTAGAATTATGAAGCAGATTAAATTTAAATTGGTCTGACATTGAGAATATGGATGAAAATGTTATTTGGGATAATATGGCAGGAAATACGTTCATTGATATAAAAGTCGGTCCCAATCCTTTCAATGGCCATGAAAAACTCACATTGATGTTTGCTTATCTGCATCGACAGATGGAAAGAATTTAACTTCCTTTATTGTTTTTAAAGAAGTAAGAAAACCCCAAGAGCTTCAAAATATTACTGGTGTTTATATTGTGTTGGGTTCTTGATCGAGATTAAGACTTATTAACACCAAAATTTTATTTATAACACAATTAACAATTATACTCAGCGTCATAATTTTTTCCACTTTTTCTTTTATAATGTAATTAAGTCATAATTTAAATGACCGCTTATCAATTCTTATAAATTAAAAAAATAATTCAAGACTTTGATTTCTACCTAATTTAATTGATTATTATGACTTGTTTAAATTAATCAATTACATTTTAAAAATATTTACTTTTTTAAAAGCGTCATAATTATTTCCATTTATATATTTTTTATACATGTATTATATTTTATCAAAATATTTGTCAATACCTGAATTTATTATGTTGTTTTAGATATTAAAATGTATTCAGAAGAATTGAAGAAAGTTGCTTTGAATCAAACAATTTTTAGTTAACAATTTTTTTAATAACAATTTTTCGTCGAGGAACTTTTCTTCGTTTTCTTTTTTGACCAGATTTTTTATATAAAAATATGGAACTATAAATACTGATAAGCTATGTTAAAATTGAAACTTTTATTTTGAAAATTTACATTCCACTATTTTATGCAACTTAATTTAAATTAAAACTAACATAATTTATTGTAGTAATATTTTTACTAAATTAACTAAAATGATTTTTTATTATTTTAGAATTAGTTTAATGTTATTTTCTTTACTAAGGAATTTAAAAAATAATGGCAATTTATATTCATTATTAAAAAGTGAACGCCATTTTTCACAATTTATTTTCGCAATTAATTTCGGCGGATTACCCGCCATCTTCAGACTAAATTAACACTGGCTTTTTGCAGCTTATATATGAGAAAGGTGATCATGCAACCAATCATGTAATAAAGGCTCTATTTGAAAATGTTTAACAGAGAAGTTGAGTGTGAAGCTTGGATATTAATTTTTGGATCCATGGATCTTATTAATAAGGCCTCACACGTTACTCTCTCCCAGTAATTTTNAAATCGATTACACAGAATTTTAAAATCATTTTCTCCGATTTTCTTTTTACATTTTAAATTATTTTCGGCAATATTGCTCCCATTATCCAACCGACTATGCTCTTTGATCCGTTTGCAGAGATGACGAGAAATCTCTCCAATGTATGTGGCGTTACACCCATTACATGCATATTTATAAACAAGATCGGAGCACAAACCGAGAGGAGTGGGAGATTTATTACTGAACATATCACGAATTTTATATGATTGGGAAATAATTTTTAGATTCATGGTATTTGGGATCAAACTTTTCAAAATTGAGGATTTTAAATGTTTAAAACCCTCTGAATAAGGAATCGATAAGATATACCTTGATTCAAGTGGGTTATAATTTGTATTTTCTTTAATTTGCGAAACAGTTTTTATTTAATAAAAGATTTTAACGTTCTATTTATTATCAATATTTCAGTTTAAAGGTATTTTTTTACCTACAATTATTTTAAATACAATACAAATTTTAAATACAATACAAATTTTAAATACAATTTAAATACAAAAAATAATTTACAGTATTCAATTTTTTATTATTATTACGATACATTAATGATAAAAGTTTTAATCTTTATTTCTTTTTACTAAAACTGTTTAGATTTAAGTATTTGTCAAATCTTTAATTTGCAGAATTTCAAACTAACTTTAAAATCTAAAATTATCTGTTTTTATTACTTTGCATCTCTGGCAACAAAGTTATTTTATTTTTTAGAATAACTTTTTAAAATTAGTACAAACATAATTATCCTTGTCTTTATATATTTCTTTTAAATCAATTATTTAAAAATCCATTATTTCCCAATTAATTTCACTTTAAGTTTTTTACTCTATTATTAAAATTTGATTATTTCCGAAAATAATTTTTTAAAATTAATTAGCTATATTTTTTTAATTATAAGTGCTTAAAAAACTTTTGATTTTAAATATTTACTTATTTTAGAAATTCTTTATAAAAATTAATTGTTTAAAAAATTTTAAGAGTGAGCCTGTTCTTCACATGTTGGTTTTACCAAAAATGGATGGATGAAACAAGAGTCTACAAACATCTGGATTTCATCATGTTGGAAAATTTTATAGTTTTGTTCAAGGATGGTCTTTTGGGTAGACATGCTATGTCTCTAGATATGGCTACCAATTAACATTTTTTACTTTTGAAATTCTGTGTTTGATATATGTTGTGTATCACAGCAATTAAACTCAAAAAGAATTTTAATGTTCATTAAAAAATTAACTATTGTACCTCATGAATAATTTTAGAATGTAAAAATTCTTGTAAAACAAAAATTGTTTAAATAAAATAAAAGCTTTTTAGCGGTAATTCTGTTGTAATCTAAAACATGGTGTACCATAATCTTTTTTTTATAATTATGTTGATTTGTCTAATCATCAGTAAAAGGATCGATTGTTGCCACGATATCAGTTCTCATTCTTCAATTTCTATTTCTGTGTTTTCGGGAGATTTCGTCAATTCGGATAGATGAAATCAATTAGCTCTGAAAGCTAATAAATGACTTAACCAAGGCTGTCGTATGGTCACCGATGAATCACGAAGAAGATTCTCAACCTAGAGGATCTTTAGATGAATTTGTGAGCAAATCCAACGCATCAACACCCGCACATAGTGATCATGAAATTCTACAGTATACTCTTAATCTTCCTATCAATATTTCGGTTAATAATTTTGTGATTCTTTTTCGCCTAAATAAAATTAATGGTGGTCATCATTTGATATTATCATGATGTTTGTTTTCCTAATAGTGGATCATAAATTCTCTTTTTCGATATTACTACCGGAAGGTAAAATTTCAACTACATCTCAAAGGAAATTAAAAAAATTATATGTAATATCTGATAATAGTGAGACCCTGGAAAAGAAGCCTTATTTGAGTGGAAGAAGTGACATCTAACTGTTGAGGTCGAACCATTCGAAGGATGTCCTGCTTTGTGTGAAACAGGTAGTTATTGACCCAATGAGCTCCCAGATTTTTAGGCATCACCTATGATTATTTTAAACGAAATTTCTTGGCCAATTAGTGCGATTTGTTAGCTTCAGTAGTCTTATTTACATATGCAAATCTCTCTTATCCTCTCATTTTCTAACTGTTAGTAAATGGATATGTGGACCTTCTGGTCCCGGGAAGCTGAATCTAGCGTAACGTTTGACACATACGATCACTTTTAAAGAGTGTAATGATAGTTATTAGGAAACAAATAATTATTAGTCAATAAATATAGTTGCTACCATCTTTTGATTTGCTATAGATATTAGCTTCATTATTATTGAACAAAATCGAAGCTTCTTTTAGGATTTGTACTCATATCCTTGGTTTGTAGAGATGGATTTGTCATTTTAATATATTATATATTATTTAAATAAATATTGTATCTGTTAGAAGACAAAGATTCTATTCTAAAATATATATAATAAACTAACATAAATACACACAAACATTGTTTATATACAAATAAAAAGAAAGTCAAAGGTTAACTCTATTCTCGACCCCGAATTAATTATGTAATACAAATTTAGAAATTTTCTCAATTTGTTGATTGTGTAATATTTTATTTAAATAATTTTAATTTAATTTGGTAATATCTCACAATAAATTTGTAGAATAAGTAGAAAATGTTATCATTTTAGGACCGATCAAGTGAAAAATCATTATCAAACTATAAACATTTATTCAAGAGAACACTGCAACCAATAACGGTGTGTTTTAGCCTTTACTTTCATTTTGTTTTCTTGGTCTTACTTTTATCAAGAACAGCTGCATCTTTGTAATAGAACTACTGGATTGCCATCTCTTTCAGAGTTTTTGGAGGTTAATTACATGCTTGACTGAGCTTTAATTTTATAATGAATTGTTTCAAAAATAAACTTCCAGATCTTTCTTTATCTGTCCTCCGGACATTTGATAAATTTATCTGTTTAAATTAACGTTTCTAAAATCACATTTTTAATAGAGACACAAAATCGATCCATAGTACCAAACTATCAAATTAGTGCTTCATTGGATAAACGATGTTAAGGTTCAATTAATATTAGGGTTAAAACTTTTGGTATAACAGAATCATTTCTTATGACTGCTAAATAAACGTTTTTATATTCATATTGGACAAATGATTGAGGTTTCACTAATGCAATTCTAGAACTTAACTAAGTGACGGAAGACATTCTAATTACATTTAGTAATAAATAATTACAAAGGTTTAACCGTTATTACCTATTTATTTAAGATCGATTAATTTAAAAATCAACTAGTGAAACATATATCACGAAGAAATAATGGGGAAAGCATACAGTTAGACATTAATATTCATAAACTTTAATGAAAATAAAAGAAACTTATGAAAAAGATATCAATAAAAATATTATCATTAGCTTCAAGTTTGAAACGCTAACCTCAAGTTTCTTTAACTCAAGCTGGTTATTAAAACAAGATAAGATTTAAAATTTACCTTTACAAATTGCAATAACAAGTTAGCCTTATTTTTTATCAAAATGGGAGCTATATTATCGTTGTCTCAACTTATGTGTTTCAATTTATATTTTTACTGTATAATTTCAGCTGGAGTCAAATATATATCGATTTTTCACCGACTTTCCACGGTCCGATTGAACTGAAGTTTAGCCTTAATGTGAAATCCCAATAACGATATATCATTAAATTAAAATATTTACTTTCTAAATGATTAATAAGTCATTTTTGTAAAAAAAACAAATTGTTGATTACACACGAATTATCAATATTAATAAATTAACAAGAAAACAATTGAATTCAAATTAATATTTTTTATTTGTCATAACTTCTTGAATTTTCTGTATTTTTAGTAATAAAAGACGCAACTAAAATATTTATTTAAAATTGCACAATCCAGCATCCAGTGTTAAAACAATTCCTTTATTCCCTTTATCACACTTCCCCTTGCTTTCAAGACACATACGCATACTCAGTATGTGCAGTGAAAAGTGCTGCCTTTCCCTGGCAATTATACATCTTCACCGATAGTCATTGAACCGCTCGAAATGGCATCTCTTCCTGCACTTAATGGACTCGATATCGAACGCTCTCTGAATCGTCTGTGTCAAAGTTTCTCAGAAACCCATCCTCTGAATCGGTACTGACACAATTTTTGATCGTTCCCAAGTATCACTGCACAAACACTGAATCCGTTATACCATCTCCATGAAGGCGCCTAACGTGTGATAATTGGTACGAGATTCTATCGATCTCCAATTCATGGTGGATGGTGCAAACCACTCAAAACTGCACACCTCTACTGGTTCGTGTACATTGAGTTTGTCGGATTAACAAACTCTGTGTCTCCCGACTGTAGGTCACAAAGTGTTCTGTACTCCAAGACTTCGGATACTGCTTCACAAAATTCCTTGGAAGTGGTAACCACCGAATCTGGGCTAACACCATTGACGTTTGAATTACTACATTCGAGTTTGATGTGGCATCGTATCATGCAACCTTGTCCTTGATTCCGTTTCAGCAGGACTGATTGACGCACCGAAACTGCATCTTGACATCTATTTTGAATAGCAATCCACAAATTTCTACTCCATGATGCATCATAAAACTGTCGAGAAGTAGCTACTGTTGAGGATGAAACTTCTTAAATAATGACTTCAATGCAGTATTTATGTTCACGTCGCCTACTGAGATGATTTTCCTCCACAAGGTGAACCTGTCCGGCTCGCCATCCACCAGAGTCATGGATTTCCCTTCTGTTGTATGGAACATCCATAGCAAGCCGCTGACACGTTTTCTTGACACGTAAACTCACCTTACTCCCACTTTACTGGAGAAGGGTCGATCCACGCTCAAGGAGAGCATTCCTTCACCACCACTTGAACCTGTTTTTAATATCAATCTTATCCCCAGGAACATCATCCTTTTAACTCCAAGTGGTCGAATATGGTTAAGTACTTCCAACCCATCGAGTAAATCTCACTCCCCATCAACCCCTAATACTGTCGTTGCGTTTGCTGCCACTCCCCAACAACAAAAAAAATAATTCAACTCAATCAAAAAATCCAGGCGGACCAGATCAGAGCAAATCAAACCATAAAACTAAAACCTGTAATGTACATACTATGAAAAAAACTTTATTTTGAATAATGTAAACAATAATTTTGTTTTATTATTTCAAATAAATATTATATTGGACTCGAATTTTCAAATTTTCAATCAGACAGAATGGCGTAAACATTACTTACGGCGTCTTCAAACGAACAGCCGATTTCACATCGCCGATTATTGAAAAATACTGACGACCGACCAGGAGGTCAACCTTTGAATTTCGTTTCGATGAAGAAACGAATACCGGACAAAAACAAGTCAGGCTGAAGTCTCATATTGACCGGCTTTCAAATTGTTTAGGTGAACATCACCTCGATAGTCATCATTTCCAGTGGTTCCTTTGCTTCGACTAACCAATAATTGATCACTCAAGTGAGACAATAGGCTTTGTTAACTGCCAATTTGAATAGTTCCAATTTTACGTGCAATTTTTTTCCATGTATGACCTGCATGATCGTGGCAATGCGCCGTTTGACAAGCAGCTCACTCAATCCATGGAATATATCTGATCCGTTGCCCTTTGTTACATTTGTTAGCTGCAAAAACATCCTGAGAGAGTCAGTCATGAGCTCAAATTTACTCAGACCCAACTGAACGGCCACTTTTATCACCTTATATACTAGCTTGAGCTCTTCTAGAATAATGTGAGCAGGATCATCTTCTTTTGCCCAAACCACGAGGAATATTCCACCACTGCGCCAAATATCTATATAGATATGTCGATTGCGTCGTTATTATACGCGACTGTATCCTCCACCACCAGTAAATCAATCTTGAGCACGTAGTTCATGATATGTAGTTCATGATATGTAACATGATTTTGACCGAAAAATTCAGTCAATAACACAGTCGAATCAAGACCCACATCTTTCCTGCATGCTTAATCATTTTTTAAAATTTTAAATAAATTATTTTTCCTGGAATGCTTGTAATTTTTATATATTGTCATATTTTTATTTTTGGTGGGGCCCGTGCGGAACTATACCCGAAGACCAGTTAGTAGCTTTCGTTGACTTGGTTATTTTGACATCCCTAATTGCCCGATTAGATAACTCATTCGAGTTGTAACTCAAAGTCTAGACTCCAAATAAATCAAAATGTTGAAAATTGAGATCGAGTCGAATTTCACAAATTATAAATCAAAGGTAAACTTTGTGTTTAAAAAAAGAATTATGTTTTAAATGTGTCTTCAACATCATTGGCGCGTCTTGTTATATAATATAAAAACCCATAGAGATATGTTTCAGTTGGAGATTTATATTCGAGTTCTGTCAGAAACGTTGTTTATGAAAATAAATTAGTAAAAAGAGAACATGTAAATTAAATCAGTTACTACTGAGCGAGTAGATTTAAAATACTAAATTTTGCTATCATCATACCCAAGAGAATTGAGTTGGCTTACCTGGTCTGTGTAAGTCTTGAACCTTACATCATCACTTTTCATTGCTTGTAGAAGAAAAGGAGTAGGAGAGGTCAATTGAGATGGGTGTGGAACGAGTTTTTGTTAAGTTAAGGGTGGTGATCAATAAAATGGGAGCTCATATACCGAAAATTCCCAAAACCTCAATGACTTATTTTTTTTAAAAAATTTTAGAGTTTCCCATCATAACATAAACAAAACTTCTTCCAATGCAAAACAATATAAAAAAAATTTAAACATTATATGGATCGAAATGTGAGTTTATTATTAGCAGTCAATGGGGGTTATAGAGATGATGTCAAATTCCATATTAATGATGTTCTTCAATTTCTTGACATTGGCAGCTTTTTGGGCAACAATTTTCGGCTTAATGATTCCCAACAAAGCATAGTCGCACGAAGTAAGGTCATGAATTCGAGGACGCAAGGGAAACGGTTCTAATTTGCTTACTCATCTGTTTAGAAACTACTGTCTCAAAAACTTCATCATGGCGAAGGCAGTGTGTGCTGGTGCACCGTCTTGTAGCAAGTGAGACTGTATTAAGATGCCCTTTAACTACAATTCAACTCTTTTATCACATTCTTAATACCAACACGATGCTAAATGTCTATACTCAACGATGTACTCAATAGTTTCTGTCATTTATAAAATCTATGAATGACAAAATCCACAACATTACCTTACATAACCAAATACTACAAGATACTATAAAATTATTTTAATTAATCTACAAGTGTTGGCGATGACCCTTTAAAACTTTAGTCATTTATTACATCTAGATTTTTTATATTTTGGTCTCTAATTTTTTAATTGATTTTTGAATGAATAAACTTTTAATTAACTTTTAAAGTTTTTATTTCTATTTTATTAAATTTTAGTAACTTTAATTTATATTTTAAAAATATTATTTTTTTTCTAATTATTGTAATAAATAAATAATAAATAATGATACTGTTATGTTTTATTATAAAAACCATAATAAAATACAAAAAATAGAGAAAGAAATAGATTTCTTTAAATTGTTAGAGTTTCGAAAAATACATATGAACATTTTTGACAAAATTTTATCTAGAAAAAATTTAAAATAATTCTTTTGGTAAAATTATTAATTTCAAACAAAATAATATTTAGTTTAACAAAAAATTTGGAATTTAAAATTAAAAATATTTTAGTCTTTGTTTTAATTGATCAATTTTCAAGGCTGATGAAAATTACTATATAAACAGCAGCAAATTTAGTTTAGTTTGGCCAAAAATTCTCTCAACAAAAACAAAACCAAGGAAGCAAGTAAACTTGTTATAAAGAATTATTTTTTATTTATTATTCTTTTTAAAATATTCTTTTTTTTAAACCATGAGTATCCCGTATGGGATAAAAAGGTTTAATTTAAATCTAAACTATCGTTCGTTTTGGAGATTCAGAGTTTTTGCTGTAATCTGTTAACTCGTACGAAATTTTGATTTGTGTTCGTATTCTGTCATCAAGAATTGAATTATTATTATTATTTTTGACTTCTTAATTTTTATTATTTGAAATAGTTTCATAAAAGAATTTGTGTCCATTGTATATATATATATATGTATATATATATATATATATATATATATATTGGAAGTTCTTACTGATTAATTCGAGTCCGATTTAGGATTAAAGATTAAAGAAAAAAGATTTGTGTTTAAAAAGTAAATATTTAAGATTAAAGATTTTTAATACCCAACAAAATTATAAAAAAAATAAAATATAAATAAATTCACTATCATAAAATTCGGTTATCAAGAAAGAACTTTTTATTTAAGAAACGTGCGGTGTAAATTATTAGACAAACGCGAACTCAGACAGTTTGGATCAAATTTTAAATATTGAGACACAATTGTTTACATAGTTTAACAATTTAATTAACATTGTTTACACAATTGTTTAAGTAGATATGTGATTATGAAAGTATAAAATTTACAGTTCAGAACCATAAAAGATAAGGAAAAGCTTAAATCAATTATGAAGAATTAATTTCTTGTTTTCTTTTGGGTTATTATAAAATATTATTCAATTTACTGAATATTTTGTTTCTTACAAGATTTTCCTAAATCAATCGAGTTTTGATTAACATCTTTTGATTTCAATCTTTCAAATAGTAAAACTTTTTTTGTATTAAATTTTTTTCTCGTTTCTTATAAAAATTTATTCTTGAAACAAAATCATATTAGCATGATTACCAAGGATAATGACTTATTATGTTTTTTAAATCGAAATATATTAGTAAATTAAAAAAAATATTTTACATCAGAAAATTTAATTAATGCTATTTCTCTTTCAGTAAAACTTTAAAAAAATCAAAAAATAATTATTGTATAAATAAAATTTTCGTAAATCACTGTAGTATTCTTATCACATTTTTTACAAACATCAGAAGTGAAAACTGTGGATCTTTAATTTTTAAAAAATGTTTCAATAATTGTGTTTAAATTTATGAAGAAAAATAAAATTGAAATTTATATAATTGAAAATATTTTTAAAATAGAAATTTTGTTTATCCTTAGTTAAGACTGTTTTTTTCCATAAAACTCAATAAAGTATCAATTAAGTATTCTAATTTGTTTTAATATTCACAATTTTGGTTTTCTAACAACAAATCTTTTTGAATTTAAATTTCTCAACTGAAATTTCGGGTTTTGTTGTCTTATCATGAGCTTTTTTCTATATCCGAAAGAATACACAAATGATTTGGACAAATGTTTATATTCATTTGTTCTTAAAGATAACAAAAATAATCGAGTAAGAAATACAAATGACATAATGATAGAAAAATTAAAAAAAATTTCAATCATGAAAAGAAACAAAACAAATAACCCCGATTTTCCAGATCACAGTTCCGTTGAGAATGACTCACAGCGAAGAAAAAAATTTCACCGGCAACGAAGATAATTCACTTTCTCAACGCGATTTACAAACGATTTATTCGGCAATATCGAAAAATCTCTCCGGAGAAATTAAAACCGATTGCGAAGATCAAAAAAGCGAATATTTATTGAATCAATTCCAACAACAAGATGATTACATCAAAACGGTTTATTTCAACAATGGAAAATCGGAAAATATGATCGATCGGGATCGATTCCCGACTGTCGATGCGTGTTTGCAGAGCAAAGAGTTCATTTTGAAACCGAAGAAGAATATTTTGAAAATGCTTTACGTAAGTATTGATCGATTTATTCATTCGGAAACTCTTCGATTTTCCTCCGACAAGAAAAAAACTTTTCAATTTAATTTATGTTTTTTTATAACATTATTTTTTTTAATGATAATTTAGAGAACTCACAAATTTGTAACAGCATTTATTGCAATCACAATTTGATCATCTTTATGACAATCAAGAGCATTGCTTTCGCTTAAATTCATCACTCAATGTTTTAATACTTCTCATCTAAAATCTGAACTAACTCGAAGAAAATTATTTTATTTAAAATATTTAATTTGAATTTTATTGGTTAAAATAAAATTACTTTTTTATTCATTTAAAAACATTAATTTGATTTAAATATTTAAAAATTTAATTTATGAAAAATAAAATTTGAATAAATTAGTTTCAGATTATAAAGAATTAAATATTGATAATCCATCTGGTTAGGAGAGGCACAATCCCAAATCAACACACAACATTTAAACATACAAGCACTACACACAGATATTCCTCACAATGAAAATAATACACAGCGATCGATATTCTATTTTTATCAACTTGAAAATAAATCAAGGATCATTATCAATTCATACTATTCTATTGGCATAACTTTTAAACAACTAGTTAATCAAAAAATTTAATTTTTTATATCCATTCTTTATGCGGACAGAACTCTACTTTGCCAACAAAGATTTTACAATTTAAAAAATTTCAATTAAAAAACACAATAAAAATCAATATAAACTACTTATAATTTATAAGTACATATCTTGCAATTAATATTGTTCTGGAACTCCGAATTTTCCGTTTTTTTTCATTTTGGAACCTTAAAAAGTTTTTTTCGATCAAATTTTCACATAATCATTTATTGTCATCGAGAATGAGTAAGTGTGCAAAGATTGAAGAAAATCGATTGAGTAAAAAGTCTTCAAAAACAGGTTTCTAAATTCCATGGATACATATATACAGCTGTGGACAAAAGTCTGTTGACTCTCACATTTTAGCACAATATATTTGATAAATTTATGACATTTACAGCAGAATAGTTATAACATTTAAATAATGTAACGGGTG
>MQRK01254984.1:19375-38131 GCA_001938485.1 Girardia tigrina
AGCTCAATTGGATGACTGAAAGTGGTCGAAAAATCAATCGCAAGATTTGTTCCAGACAGACAAACAGACAAACAGACAAACAGACAAGAAAGCAAGCTAATAAAAACGTGGTAAAATAGATTGCAAGTTCATTATATATCAACAAAATTCAAAACGAGTTTATCGACATATGTGGCTCATTTGTGCAAAGAAAAATTATTGATGAAATTAGTAGCGGTAAGTATTTTTCTATTATTGCTGATGCAATCCAATATTTATCTATTAAGATCAAACAACTTTGATAATTCGTTATATTAAATTAAATGAATTGAATTTTCAATTGAAGGACGCTACAAATGTTTTATTAATTTTTCGGAAATAAGCGAGCAGAGAAATTACTGCTCGCTTATTGTGTCTCTTAAAAGATTTAAATTTGAATTTTCAAAACTGTGTTGGCCAAGGAAATGATAATCGGGTCAATATATCTGGAAAATATAACTGAGTACAAGCACTTCGTTTGCTCGAAAATGCCAATCGCACTTTCAGTACCTGCGGTAATCATACTTTAAATCTTGTTTGAGTTAACGCAGTAAAATCTTGCAAAGAAGCACTAACATACTTCGGAACTATTCAGCATTTATATAACTTTCTTAGTAGCAGTCTAAAAAGATGGAAGGTTTTAAAAAACCATATGCATGAAATTTCTTGACACAAAATTTCAAAAACCGAATTGTCTGCAAGAATAAATGCAGTGAAACCAGTTACCCTTCAATTAACATCCTTATTATTAGCTGTGAATTAATTTGAGCTCCGTTGTCTTCCAGCTGAGGCTCAGACTCAGATTAAATTCTTTAAAAAATATCTTACATCATTTGAATGCGTTTTGATGTCTACAATTCAGATGAAAGTTCTTGTTTTGTTTGTGTCTGTAGTAAACACAAATTAACCCACATTCGATTCATTAATTTTTCATAAAAAAATACTAAATTATTTACCAATTTTATAATTTTTCAAAAAGAATTAACCGACAACAATGGAGCAAATTAATTTTGTAAATTAAAAATGTTTATATATTCACAAAAAATATTGGCGAGTTTTCAAATTATTAAATAATTTAACTTTTATTGCAATTGCTAAATTGAAAATAATGATTTTTAACAACTTTTCAAATGGAATCTCATCCTGAAATTTACACTCTTTCTCTGTGTGACATTTTCAACTTATCTTGGCTCGTTCACGGAATGAATCGTGTTCTATTTCTCTGATATCGCCAAAGTGACGATATAAGACAACAAAGTCAATAGAAATTCACTCTTTAAATCTCTTCCAATGTTGCACTTTCTTCCCGATCGGTTCAAACGATTTTATCTCTTCAGAATGATCATTATATTCACGTTTCTCCTTGTCGGAATGGTCGTGGGTCCCGCCATTCTAGTGACATACCTTATTCTTCACAAGGCTTTTGTCAATGGGTTCTGTTAATTTCTTTGGATCCACTTCACGTGCATAGTGCAGCGGTTGGAATGCGCATGAGAGTGTACGCGGACGACGAAACGCCCGCCAAGTTCCGCAAGGAGCACTCGCTCGTGCTCATAAATCACAAAAACGGATCGCGACACGTTGGAGCAAGCAGGCGAGATGGTAACCTGCACCTCAATTATTGAGTGCCATCTATCACCGGTGAATTTTATGTTATGTATAAATTTAATTAACAAATATAATTCTCCAAACCCAGAAAGCAACAGTGACAACAGAAAGAATTAATATTTACAAACTTATTGAAGATATAATAAAATTAAAAATGGATGGAATTTGCTTCTTTCGGAGTCAATGAAAATTGCAGCAACTAATGAAATCATTGCAGAATTAGCGAAAAATCGCCGAATAAAAAATCAAGTATATACAGAAGCATATTTTCACAAAATATTTAACGAGATCATTAACACAATGTTATATGGACTTAAGTAGCGATTTAAAGCTGTTTTTCTTACTTTACATAATAACACATTAAAATTTCTATAAAATCGCTGCTTGGCTCAATATGAAGAAGTTTACAAAGATCTTACAAAAAAATCGAAGTAATTGTTAATAACCGATTTTATTGCCATCTCTCATAATGTAAATATTTCTACTTCAAACATCGAATCGGCACAAATAACTTCGAGTGATGAAAGTGAATTCGAACCTTCGATTCCGAAAAAAAGAATTAGAGTAATTTCTGACAGTGATGAAGGATAATAAAACACCTTTGGTTTTATTTTTTGTTCTTCTGTTTAATGTATTGTAATTAAATAAAAAAACAGTGTTTCCGTAATATATTACATATTTTAACCTGTCAATGCATTTTATTTTTATTTCTGTGTACACCTAAAAATATTGAAAAAAATCACAACTGTTAAATAGCAAAATTATGCATTTTCTACAAGCTTTTCGATTTACATGGTTTTAACTTTACAATTTTTAATTTTCTATTTAAACGTTTTTTCTCAGGAACGTATCTACCGTGTAAATCGAGGGTAGGTGTATATTTCTTAAAAGAATATATAAATGCAATTTTAAAGGCTGAAAAAAAACCGTCCGAACTTTTAAAAGAAATTATTGAAATGGGTTTTGTAAACGTTTACCCAAATATTTATATTGCCCTTAAAATATTTTTAACCATTCCAGTAAGCGTAGCAACTGCAGAGAGAAGTTTAAGCGCTCTCAAACGAATTAAAAATTACTTGAGATCAACAATGACCCAGGATCATGTAAATGGTCTGGAAACACTGAATATTAATTCGGAGATAGCGAGAAATTTAGATTATTTCCAATTAATAAATTCTTTCACAGCTCTAAAGGCTCGAAAAGCACTTTTGTAATTTTTATTCATTAGATTTAATTTTCGTGTTATGATATTTGGAATTAACTTTTTTTGATCAAAAAACGTACAAATTTTATTTATTTATTTTGTTCTGAACGTAGGGGGCCACATATATTACCTGACCTGGGCTTCCAAGTGGCTCTTACAGGCCCTGTATATATATATACTACAAAGCCTTTATCAGTATCGCTTTGCTTAAAAATCTCTCGTCCTGAATCTTTTTTTCTTAAAAAACTCTCCTATCATCAGAATTTAAGGTATTTTTAAAATTGATCGTATTAATTATTTTTATATTTTGCTTTTAAATTTTGGTATAAGAAAATTTAGTCTTTTATTTGTGATGTAATAAATTCACAGTCCTGGTGCAACATATAACTCAAACAGGTAGCTAACCTTAACAAAAATTCTTACTTAAAAAAGAATTTAGTTTATTAACACTATCTACAGATTTAAAGAAAAACTGATTTAAATTTGTAGAAAGTGTTAATAAACTAATTTCCTTGTCTAAACAAAAAAGGTTATTCCAAATCTTTCCCTGATGAATTAAAAAAGGAAACAATGGATAAGATATTTTTGTAAGATATTATTTTCTCCTGACGGTTCTAAGAAAGAAATCAAAGTATCATAAAGTATGAATAAGTTGAAATATTACTTAATTACATCTTATTCAGAAGGATTTAAAAACTTTTACAATGCCTTGTTGAAAGCAACTAACAATGAATTCAATTTAAAAATTATATCATGATCTCATAAAATTTAAAAAATATTCAGTAATATATCTAATTCACCTTTAACACTTTGTTCTGATATTATGTATGAAAAGGAATGCAATTAGTGCGATGCCACTTATATTGGAAACTATCCGTCTTCTGTGTAAACGAATTCAAGAACATGGTCGAAAAAGTGAGTGAAAGTAATATTGCAGTACATTGGAAAACATTTAACTGTGATATTGTTAGTTTGTCAAGTATGAAATTTGTAAGAATGCCTACAATAAATTCAAAAAGGTATAATTTGACAATGACATAACATTTTGTTGTTCAGTGTTTTTGGATGATTGCTACATATCTTGGCTATTGAACTCAACAAAAAAGATTAATTAAAATTGTTGATTATGGGATGGAAAATTCTGAATGTTGTAAGTTTGCTGTTTGTATGCTGTTTAGATTTGTGACTCTCCTACTCAGATGGGATTGATATGTTATTGATTTGAATCGAATGGAATTAATTCATTGAGATTAATTTTTAAATACTAATTAATTAAAAGTTTTATAATTATAAATTATTAATAATATTTTTAGTAAACGATTTTAACTTATTAAATATAATATATTTTAAAAATTAATGTTTATCTTAAAAAATACTTAATGCCTTTTTATCCAATAAAATTTTGAGAAATGAAAAGTTAATATTAAACTTGTCCCATTAATTAATTTTTATATTTCAAAAAAAAAACAAAAACTATATCAATCAAAAAGTGGTCACTGATAATGGTTGTAAAGAATCTGTTTGTGTTGTTAATAAATGTTTACACTCAAATTGTGATGTTGCTAATACATTACTTGTTTTAATATTTAAAAAATGTATTTAAAAAATTTTAAAATTTTTAAAATTGTTTTAATCAAATCGTCACTTTTGATGAAAGGTAGATCGGATAAGATAATCAAGAACGTTCAGCAAGTTAGGTGGACGCAAATGATGCACTAAAACAGAGTCCAAATTGTGAGGAATGTTTTGAATTGTTTGTTGATATTGTGCATGTTTTATGTTGATTCATAATGTGCATCTCCTACATAGATGGATGATTGGTATTTTCTTTGATTCCTACTAATTAAAAATAATTTAATTTAATTTTAAAGTAAAAAGATTTAAAATACTTTTTGAATGTATTATTTATTTTTTAATGTAATTTAAAATTTTAATATATTAATTTAGTTAATTTAGTTATTAATTTTGTTCTATTTTCGGAGCAATTTGCCACCATGATCGTTTGTCTGTGTCTCCTCTGCTTATTACTATCATGTCTCTCACTGTTCGAATAGTTCTTTCTGCCAACCCGTTTGATTGATGTTGGGGAATGGGCTACTAAATCTTTGTTCGATTCCATATTTCCTGCAAAAATCTTTAAATTTTCCGCCAGTAAAACATTATCCATTGTCTGTTAATATTGTTTTTGGCTTCCCATATCTATATATCCATTTTATCAACAAGCATTGAATTATAGTTTCTTCGTTTTGAGTTCTAATCTCTGTCAAAGAGACCAATTTCGAAAACTGGTCTACCATGACCAATAGATATGGGTACATGCTATTCTTGTCACCCACATATGCGATATCCATCACGAATTGCTCTAAAAACTCATCACTTCTTGTTGGAATCAACTTCTCTTTTGTTTTTTTTCACTTGGAATTTTTCTGCGTATACATTCCTAAAATTCTCATATAACGATTTGCACCTCTCGCTAAATCTGGTAGCATAAAATGATTTTGGATATACTTCTTTGGCTTTTTGATATCTACATGACATAAATCTCTGTGTATTTTCCTGATGACATTTCTTCTAATTTGCTTCAGAACCAATGGTAACACACAATTTCCTTCTTGCCTACCCCATAACCCATTCTGATAAACTAATTGGTCCTTTAAATCTAATAACTCCTTGGTGATTTCATTCTTTTCACCCTTTGTCATCTCCTGTATTTGTTTAAACTGGTTCAACTCTGAGCACTTTTCTTGTTCGTCTTTTATCCATTGAATTGTAGACGGTATCACCACTGAATTGATGGTATTCAAATCACCCTTGCTTTTCTTGATTTTGGTTCTTTGTGTTTTGTTTCACATTGTGCACAAACGTCGTCGCATAGCCGTGATAATCCATCTAAATTTCCATGTTCGTCACTTTTTCTATACTTTAAATCAAAGTCGAAATCCCCATGTTTGCTAACCATATCTGGAATTGATGAGTTATTGGTTTGGAAGTACTCTTCATATACACCAGTGCTTTATGATCAGTTCTTACTGTAAATCGCTTGCTTGAAATGTAACATGAACTCTCGTAAAGCTAATAGTTCCTTTCTTGTTACACAGTACCCTTTTTCATATGTGGTTAAAGTCATCGATGCTTACGCTATTACTACTTCTTTCTCTTCTGATATCTGACTTAGAACTGTTCCTATCGATCCGAATGATGTATCTGTGTCTAAGATGAAATTATTATTCGGGTTTACAAATGCTAATATTGGTGCACCACATAGCTTTTTCTTCAATTCGTTAAAACTTCTGTCACACTCGTCTGACCAAAATATTTCTTTACATTTTTCGCTACATGCACTGTGCAAAGGTGCTGCTAATTCGGCGTAATTCTTGATAAATCGTCGATAGTAGTTACACAGACCTAAAAATGACGTAAATTTCGAGTACACTTTGGAATCTGAAAATTTTGAATTTCTGCCACTTTCAATTTATTTGTTGAGATACCCTCTTTGTTAATTGTATGTCCCAGAAATACTAGCTCCCCCACTCCGAATTTGCATTTTCCTGGATTGACTTTTAAATCTGCTTTCTTCAGTCTATTCAGTACTTCTTTTAATAGTCTCATATGATCCTTCATTGATTTTGAGTAAATTAAGACATCATCTAGGTATATAACTACTCCAGAGAATAGTAAATCTTCAAATAATGAATTTATTAATCTCTGAAACGTTCCGGGTTCTGTAGAAAGTCCAAATGGTACACGGTACAAAATGAAGTCTTTTCTTGAGAACTTTATCCCAATGCTACTTGATGGTATGCTTTACCTAAATCTATACTGGAAAAAATTTTGGAGCCACCCAGAGCATCCATTAACATTTGGCTGTCTGGCATTGGAAAGGAAATTTTCTTTGATACATCATTCAATTTTCTGAAATCTAAACAAACTCGAATACATCCATCTTTCTTTTACATTTCTGAATTATTCCTGCCTTTTCTAATCCTTTCAAAAATCCTTCGATTTAACTTTCTAAATGAATGGATTGCCTTCTTGGATTTAGAAAAATCGGTTTACCTTCTGTTTCAATTTTATGGAACACAATATCCGTAAATCCCAAATCGTATTCATGTTTCATGAAAACATCATCATATCGTTTCACGAAGCTTCCAGTCGTTTGTTTTGCTCTTGCAGTTTCATATCTTTCTCCACTATCACAACTGACTTGGTAGTTGTTTCAAGTTTGATTCCGAATTTATGCATGACATTAACACCTCCAATGAATGCCGGTCGGATTGCTTTCACCACTAAAAAATCTACTGCGTGGCACTCTTCTTTCCATTTCAACTTCACTGTCATTTTTCCCAAAAACTTATGGCCTTCTGAAAACGCTTCATTTAGTATAATTGGACTCTTTTCTAATCTGGGTTGCCCGATTTCCAACCAAACCTTCTCACTAATAACTGAAACACCCGCTCCACTATCCCACAACATTAATACATTGCGATTGTTCAGCTTAACATCGCTCCACCATCTACCATCTGACCCCTCTAATATCTCTGCAATTTGATTTTTTGGATATTTTATGCGAACTCCACAGACGAAATTCTCCCCATGGAGTCTCTGGCATTTAAATCATCTTCATATTCATCTTTATTTGATACGATATCCACGTTTTCTATATTGTACATATCTTTGATGCATACTAAATTAACATTCTTAATATGATTACAGTTTCTGAACCCATGTCCACTTTTTCCATAGATTAAACAACGATTATTTAAATGACAATCTTTCCTCAAATGCCCATGATTTCAACAGCAATAACAATCCCCTCTGGTTAAATGCTCCTCTTCTGGAGTCGGAAGTCTCTTTATTTTGCAATATAACTTCCTTGCTTCGTACCAAGCCGATTGCACCGGGCGATTATATTGTTGTTTATCTTCTGAAATTCTACTGAATCATTTCTCATTACTTTTATTAAATCTTTCCGATGGTATTCTACGTTCTGTTCTTAATATTGGTTGTCTATCGTTTGATTCATTCAATCGAGCTGTATTTATTTTATGTTCAAGATTCTCATATCTTCTAACTTGATGTTTGTCTTTCTTTACCTTTTCTGCATACGATGTTTTGACGACTAAAACATCATTTCTTTCTTCTTTTGATATGTTGTCCTCATAAATCTTAGCTTCCGCTCTCCTTTCATCCAACATAGGTTTGAAAACAAATCGATCCTTCAGAACTTGAGATTTTATCAGCTTTTACAAAAGTTCATTCAAAATTTCTTCATCGTAGTGTTTCCTAAAATTTTCAATTCTTTTCCGAACCCTTAATTCGAATTTTAAGAATCTTTCATTCTCACTTTGACAAATTTGGCTTAGTTTGTTCAATTCTTCCAACAGCGGTACTTTCTTTATAAATGTTTTCTGGAACCAATTTTTTGATTCCACGTCTGACATTGGTTTCTTACCCTCTTCTGTTGCATTCACCCAAAGAATTCTCACTTCGTCTATCAAAAAATAGTTACACATTTCCGAGAATGTTAACCCAAAAAATTCTGAGCATTGGCATATGTCTCTACACCATATTTGACCTTCTTCAGAATCCACTCTATTGTACTCTTTCATTCTCTTCTCGAGGGTTTCCTTAAAGATTGATGGTAGTTCTAGTTTAGGAAGCTTCAAAACTTTTATTGGAACACCAGCGTGGTCGCCAGTTAAATCTCCAGGTTTCACTTCACGATTCATAATATCAACAAGTAGAATTTATTTAATATTTACAATCTTTTTAGAATACTTAAACAAATTAATAATCACAACTATTAATAATTTTTATTAACAGATTTTCATTTATTGAAAATAATTAGTATGAACTCAGAAATATATCGATCAAGAAAAATGTCAAATAGTGAATGCGCTTGTGATATTAATAAATGTTGTAAAACTCATATTGATGTTATTAATACAAATAATTTATAGATTCTCGCCCACCAAATCTTTATTTAAATAGCCTTAACAAGCAAGTGTGTCGATAATATGGGTACATACTTTGATGAATAATATAAATATTTGTATTGGTAAATTATCAATAAACTTTGATTTTAGTTCTACAAATTTCAATTTTGACAATCTAATAATATTGATATTTTCAAGATTCTATGTAAGCATTTTGATAGTTATTGGATGAATTTTTTCTATAAAGCATTTTATTAAATGTGTCAGGTTAAACTGAAATGAATGTTCAAAGGGCAGTCTCAATTAGTTTATTGAGAATTTTAATTAACGTGATTTTTTTCAAATCGATTAGATAATCATTACTTTATCATTTATACACTGATGAATTAAATTATTAATCAGTGAGCTGAAAATGATATTTGATTCTTTGAAATACATTCAGCTCCGCATTAGTGGATACCGCTTTAGTGGATAATCCGCTATAGTGAATAGAGAGTCTTCGGTCCCGTTTTTTGTTATTGATATCAATGGTAAACAAGTCCGGTTTAGCGAATACCGGGTAAGAGGATAATTCACTTTAATGAATAATTCTCTACAGTACAAACGCCATTGGCCTCATTATTAAATTACTCCGCTTTAGTGAATAGTGTCAGTACATTGGCAAAATTTTATTGCCTATGATAGTCACACATCCTACTCTCTCATACACACAGAGACACAGTGACGAATTTAATCTCTTCACCTCTTGTTAACAGTTTCAGTGGCTTGCAGTAAAACTGCAAATATATGCCAAAATTAAATTAAAAATAATTTTCACAAAATTCATTCGCTCAATACAATTCAATTATGGATAAGAAAAAAGTTAAAGTGTTGACACTGCAGCAAAACGTTGAAATTATTAAGTAAAAAGAAACAGGCGGCAATAGCTAAGAAATATGATATAGGACAAGCTGTAATATCTAGAATAGCTAGTAACAAGTATAAGCTTCTAACTGATTTGCAAAATAATACAAATCCGAACATGAAACGAAAACGTGCTGCACATGCGGCAGACATAGAAAATGCATTGTTGCATTGGTTCAGTCATGCATCAAGTAGACAGGTGCCAATAAGTGGACAAATTCTCAAATCAAAAGCAGAGGAGATTGCAAAGGAGCTTGGAATCAATGACTTCATAGCATCAACAGGGTGGTTAGAACGATGGAAACATCGCAACAACATCAACTTTAAGAAACAGCATGGTGAGAAACAGGATGCGGATAACTGGAGTGCCGAACGATGGATCACCGATGTGCTTCCAGATCTGCTGAAAGATGTTGATCCATGCAATGTGTTCAATGCTGATGAAACCGGGCTATACTGGAAAGGTCTTCCAGATAGAACATTAGCGTTCATGAATTCATATGTGTCCGGTGCTAAGATCGGCAAAGAGAGATTCACTATTCTTCTTGCTGCGAACAGGGATGGATCAGAAAAGTAAGAGCCGTTTGAATTCGGTAAGAGTCAGAATCCATGTATTTCAAAAATGTTAAGAACTTGCAAGTTATGTATGAAGCCAACCGCAATGTTTGGATGGTGTCTGAACTGTGGAATATGTGGTTACTGAAGGTTAATAGTTCGATGAAACTCCTAAATTGAAACATTCTGTTATTCTGCGACAACTGTGAATCTCACAAAATCGATGTTAAGCTAACAAATATTAAACTAACCATCCTGCCACCAAATACAACGTCGTTGATTCAATATTGTAATGATTGATTCTATATTGTAATCATTGCGAACTTCAAAAGGCCCGACAAGTCGCTCATGCTTCGTCAACTCATGAATGGGCATTCGACACACAAGACCCCGCCGAAGGGTAGCCCGTTGCCATGGCAACAGTTCCGGTTACCATAGCAACGGTCGCGGTTACTGTAGCCTAGGCAGCAACGGTTCCTGTTCACTTGGTGACGGTAACCATGGTCTTAGTTATCATAGCAACGGTAACCAAGGAACGTTTTTCATTGGCAACGGATACAGTGATTCAAGGCGGTTGTAACCATGTAACGGTTACCGTATCCATAGCAACCGTGACCCTATCACTAAGGACCGTAGAAAAAGTGCTAATCGATCACTGCACAGTGCCCAGATGTGCTAATCGATACTTTAAAAGTGCTAATCGATAGTGCACATAGTGCTGCACATTTCTAATGTGATAGCACAGTGCTTTTCAAGCTGCACATGTGTAAAAGTGCAAAAATCAATACATAACATTTTTTAAAGTGCTAGTGTCAAAAATCGATATCATGTGTTTGATGCACATTTTGATTCTCTATTTGAATGTGCAATTAGAAATTTAATATATTGATTACTTTTTCCTATAATAAGCATAATGTGCAAATTTGCACAAGATGCACAAGGAAGCAGAATATAAAAAAGTGCTGATGCACTTGAATAGTAACCTATATACGTAAATTCAGATTCCACATCATCATTTTCGAAAAAGTGCTGATTAATCGATTTTTTCAAACATTTCTGAAATTCTCAAAAAAGTGCTTAAAATCGATTTTTTCGTATATATATGAAACCCATGTATTATATTATGTTGTTTACCATGTGTGTTGTTTACGGTCTTGTGTGTCGAATGCCAATTTTTCCCCTACTTATCAGTAATCGATACTACCAACGAAGGTTCTGCAGCTCAGATAGCACTAAAGCAATCTCTTCTTGATGCGCTACACATTGTCAAACAAGGATGGAACAGGATTGAAACAACAACGATTGCGAACTGTTTTCGACGCGCGAGCTTTGTGAAAGAGAGGCCGGTCGATGCAAATTCAGACATAACACTCGATGAGACTATCATTTACAAACCGGATGATATGAATATGGACGAGTTCGTTAGTTATGTTTCTTTGGACAATGGTGTTGCGACAGAAAGTGATGAATTTAACGCACGTGACTCGATTAGTCTAACGGATACTACAAATGTTGCACAGTCTGATGACGTTGATGACTATGAACCAGCAACCGTTTGCGCACCACCAACGCTGTCAATGACTCTGCAGGTCATTGATGTCATTCGGAAATTTCTGGAAGCAAGGGGCTGCAAAACTATGATGATGTGTATCAGATGCAGAATAAAGTTAACGAGCTCGGACAGAAAACTTCAAAGCAAAGTTCTATTCTGGACTACTTCAAGAAACATTAATAAACTTGTTCCTACATTTCACTGTGGACTACAACTGTTCTATTCAAATTTATTGCATTGTTGTGTGTTTATGTACATATGTGTACATGTACATGTACTGTATATGGGTTCAAAAATACAGATAAAAAATACATATGAAGTAAAAAAAGAAAATATATAAAAATAAAAAAAAACAAAAATACATGTGCCTCCTTTGTCTGCAGTATCCTCGTCACAGGAGGTGGGAACAGCATTAAGCTAGCTAATAGCATACAATGCACATGAACATGTATACAAATGTGTAAATGTTAAAGTCCGCCATAATGGATAGTCCACTTTAGTGGATAATTTTAATTAGTCCACAGGCTATCTACTAAAGCGGAGCCGACTGTATATCAAATGTTGATTATCAAACGATGTCGTGTTTTTTAGAATTATTTAAGTGTTACAACCACTTTAATATTCTATATTTGTAAAATGGTCTCTGTTACAAAATAATTTTATTCTTAATAATTAAATTTTACCAGAGGCAAATGCAAGAAATAATCCCTGAGGGAAGAGTGATTTCATTTAAAAAGTAAATAAATTGATAATATATTTCAGCGGTTTAACCGTCATCATCAGATCACTGATTATGTTCTTTTTTATTGCTTTTATATAAGAAATGAATAGTTACGTAATCAGTTACGTAAGTCTAATCGAAAACTCATAACAAATTAGTTGAGAGTGCTGTTTGAACATTGATTTTTGGATCACATGATCTTATCAACAATTGATATTAACTAAGAATTGATATTATCTAAGAACATGGCCGTTCTTAGTTGGTGGAGCGGTTTGTCTGGTTAATTCCGATAACGAATAAGACTATGACCTACTAAATAGTGTGATTGTGTTTAATCGCAATTACATAACTTCTTAGAGGAATTAATAACGTTTAGCTAAATGAAATGGAGCAATAACAGGTCTGTGATGCCCTTAGATGTCCGGGGCCACATGTGCGCTACAATCACGGTAACAGCTAGTTTTATTCCTAGCTAGAAATGGCCGGGCAACCTGCTGAAACACTGTCGTGTCAGGAATAGTGGATTGAAATTATCCCACTTGAACGAGGAATTCCTATTAAATACAAATCACTAACTTGTGCTGATTACGTCACTGCCCTTTGTACATACCACCCTTCGCTACTACCGATTACAGGAAACTATAGAATTATGTTGTGAACTTTGGCCTAAGAATAATCTGGACAATTCTGATTTATATGAAGTTGCTTTTCGAAAACTCTTAACAATTGCTACTTCAAATGTCCATTTTCTATTTAATGATGAATGGTACAAACAAATAGATTGGATTGCAATGGGTTCACCATTGGCTCCAACGTTAGCCTCTATATTTCTTTCTTCCATTGAAGAAAAAATAGAATTGTTTTTGGGGAAAAAGTCACTACTTTATAAAAGATATGTGATGATATCTTTCTAGTCTTTGACTCTCGATAAAATGTTTTTCCTTTTCTAGATTAGATGAATTCAATTCATCCAAATATAATCTTTACAGTAGAACAGGTGTTGTATCTCAGCAGAGGGTTTTTTTGGTTTCTTTACCAACTTTCAACTCGAGAGGTTCAATCGGAATCGACGGGAAAGGATATTCGAGTGCTTCTTTTACTAGTTCAAGTTGAGACTGCAAAATGCCCGAGACTGAATACTTGCCGCGAACGGGAACGGCCAGCGATTTGATCAGTGGCTTCAATGACGTATCGCTCATGATAAAGCACATATGAAGTTCGTTGTCGTATCGAATTGAGATAGCGGTCACGGGTTCCGTGTGACCGTGGAGATCTAACACTCGCTGTGTCAGGTCAGTCGGTAGATAAGTGCTAACTTTATTGTCCAGGAAACCGATCACCAATAATCGATTGTCTGAAGTAATAGAGAGACAACTGATCCCATGATTAAAATGAGGTATTGATGAGTTGTTTAACGTGCTGCAAGACAATTCCATCTGATCCTTTGAAGCATTGTTTGACGTATATTTCATCGACCAAATTTTGATTGATTTATGGGTACTAGCAGATATCATTGATATTTTATCGGAACTTAATACAAGAGAAGTTATCGAATCTTGATGATGTTTAATCGATTGGATTAACGTTCCTTCTTTCAAACTGTACATATACATCCATCCATTCTTAAATCCAATAACTGCAAATCGATCACCCGGTAATAATAATCCACAATGTGCCAATCAGTTTTTGTTTTTCATCAACTCCATTGACCTTTTTATTCTTATTCTCTGAACACCATTCGACTGTTGAAGACGGTTTGAAGACCGATTTAATCTATAACTTTGCCTCTGATAACGACACTGTAAAAAGACCATCTCTATCTGACGTGAACTGGCAGTAGATTATGGCAGATCGATGCCCCAGACCGGCAATATGTTCTTTAGTCGTCATCTCTTTACAGGAAGGGAGGTCGAGAGAAAATATAGCCACAGTATTGTTTTTCATTGAACAAAGCAATTCTACTGTTTCATGAGGTATAGATTTGGTGCGGACTGAAACACTTTTACAACCGGAAGGAATTTCGATATGATCAAAGGTTTGTTATATCGCTCTTGGTCTCTTTCTTCTACATTTTCAAAATATATTAAAAGTATTGATACAATGAGCAAATTATTGAATAATAATGGTTACTCTAAGTCCATCATAGACAGATTCACTCGTGAGACTGCAGATAACATAAATGAAAAAGACAAAATCAATAATGAACAAATTAATAGTTTAAACAATGTAAACTGCTTTACGCATGGGTATACTTTAAGTTTACCTTACTCTGTGGGTTTTAAACACATCAAGAATTCGATCTTGAAATCAACAAATAATATTTTAAATTAAAAAAAATTATTTCTCAATCATTTAAAGTTGAGAATATGTTTTGCAATAAATCAAATACTCCTTTAGGATTGTGTTCGGACATTGTTTATCAATACACATGTAATGGGTACAATGCTACATAAATCGGAGAGACTGCCCGTCATCTCTGCAAAAGAGTCCAAGAACACAGTGAAAAAGGTGGAAAGAGTAATATTGTTGAGCATAAAAAACTTGTAAATGTAATATTAGCATAAATGATTTTAAGATTTTGTGCAAGCATTTTAAAAATTATTGAGAGAGAGTGTGATGTGAAGCATTGTTGATAAGATCATGTGATCCGAAAATCAATGTTCAAAGAACACTCTCAACTAATTTGTCAAGAGTTTTCTATTAGACTTTTTCTAAGTGATTATATAATCATTCATTCTTATATAAAAGCAATAAAAAAGAACATAATCAGTGATCTGATGATGACGGCTAAACTGTCGAAATATATCATCACAAAATATATTTTTAAATGGTGTTTATTTGTTTATAATAAAAAATTACCATCTTTTTTCAAGTTTAAATTGATAAAAAACAGAATTTTAGAAATCCTTCTCAACATAGTATCATTTTTTACATGGGTACCTACATGAAATTTACATTTGTTGCACTCATACTGTAAGTGCAAATTTTTGGGGCATTTTAGTTACAAAATAAAGCTATCTTAGGTAAAATTTAAAATGAATGAGTGTCTCCTATTGATATAAAGATAATAAAAGAATGAAAATTCTGAGTAAAACTCAATTTCTTTTAAATAATTATTATTGTAAAAATGACTCATTGAGTCATCAATCGAGAATCCGGTGTGTGTCTATTTCATTTTAGATCGATTAAATATGGCTAGCCAATCAGAGCAAGTAAGTGGCTTGAGAGAAATTGTCATTATTTTTACGATAATGAATTAATTCTTTTGGCACGATAAAGTTTATGAACTCGATTTGAATCTGATTGTTAAAGTCGTATGAATACTCGATTTTGTGAAAGATTTTTGTGAAAAATATATTTTTTTGAATAAATTCGAATTTATTGAATAGCACATTTGTATGCTTTTAAATCTGTTCTTAATGAATTTAAAATTGAAAATTATTTAAAACGAATTTTTAAAGATTCAGAAATATAAAGGAAATTTATTTTGTAGGATCACTCTGAAGAAGAATGATAACAAATGGGCCCAGTACGACATACCCGAGTCTAAAAAAATTGACACTGCGTCTTTGATACCACCATCCGGTCTTTGTGGCAACTTGGGGATGAGGCGGAACACTAACTGTCATTTAAATTGAATCTTTTTTTCACTTCTTCTGATTTTATCAGTAAAAGTCCTCTTCAACTTAGGTTGATACTGGGTTTATTTTTGATACAATATTTTTGATTTATGACCTAACTATAATTTTCTCTTATGAGAAAATATTATTTTAAAAACACATTCAAATCAGCGCTTGGACATATTTTAGCAAAATTTATAATATTTAATCGACATAATTGATTAAAAACATTTTAAAAACTTACCAGTTTAGAACTTGGACTTCTCCATGATTTGAGATTATATTAGACTGAACTAAATTTGGAATCTTTTTTTGTTCCATCAAATATTTTGAGTTATTTCTCATTAAATAAATGAATAAAGTTATCAGAATTTAGAAGCTCGATTTGTTTTTCTTTGTGACAGTCACAGACTAGAGAACTTAATTTAATTAAAATATATGCCCGTTTTCATTTCTTTCGTTTCGAAAACGTTATACTATCACACGAAGCCTTTCTATTCTTTGAAGAATCCGATAACATATTTTCTTTACTTGTGGACGAAGAAATGGAAACCATTCCATTTTCTGTATTTCCTACCTCTGTACCAGCAAAAAGACATTTCAAACTGTGTTTTTTGGAAGACTTCCGCTTGTAAGTTTTATAAAATGTTAATACTTTGTTTACAACATATTGAAAACTATCAGTTGCTTTTTCATGAGACACGCGATGTGTTTTGGATTTTTCAACCTTTCTAACATCTTGAACTAATCGTTCTGTAAATTTATTAATTAATGTAAAATCAACCGACTCAACAGATTCTGTTTCTGCTCTTGAAAGATGTATATTATCGTAAACTGAGCAAGTGATAGAATTGTCTGATGCCGTTCTTTGGGAAATAAGATCCATCATCGGTACGTTGGGTTTACCAACCAATTTATCTAAATTAAACATATGAGACAATGCCAAAAAGGATTCTCTCGAGATTGGTAAGGTTTCCAATATTTGATCTTCTTCTTTACTTCCTTTGGGTATAACAATATTTTTAAACAAAAAAGAACTTATGCCATCTACAAATCCGAAATTTCCACAATAAAACCCGTGTTTATGTGTTTGTCCACTATAATTAACGTAAACTGTTCCAGAAAACGTTCTCTCTAAAGGCTTGGAAAATTCTTTTATTTTACTTTCAGTATATAATATTGAAAGAATAAATGTTGAATCTTCATCGTACATAATATTTCCACCATTATATTTACTGTTATATGTCGTATAGTTGGGAACGATTGGGAATAAAATCTTTTTTGGCTCTGCTTTAACGAGTTCTTTATTTAAAGTTACATCGTTATTGACTTCTAAAGAATTGAGAGTCGATTTGACTTTGGAAGTTGACTGAGACTTCAAGTGTCTTTCTTCAATCGGGGAAACCGCGAAATGGTTCCATTCGGTATCGTGTTCGAGATATGTTCTGAATGCTGGATATTTATAGCTTGAAGCTAAACTTGACGGTTTTTTAAAGAAACTTTCAGGCAGTAATTCCGTTTCAGTGGTCAGATCTCGAAAAGGTTTCATTAAAAATGTCGACTCGTCCATAGATTTACTTAAATTCATCGAATGTCGTACATCGGATTTCCGAAATCTTATCCCCGAATTAGGAAAAGCGAGGAATTCTTCCTGATTTCTATTATATTCGTTTCTAATAGATTGAAAATAACGATATTCTTTCTTGTTGTTCTCGTCAGAACTATTGTCGATTAATAATCCGTTTCGATTTCGACGGAATTTAAAAATTTCCGCAAACAACTTCGATTTGATAATGTTGTGAAATTGTTTGCCGGCCGGCAATTTATAATAGTAGCATTTATTGCCATTGCACGCGATCGGAATCGGTTTATTGCTTGATACATTTGCCGCTGAAAATTGGTAATTTCCCGACAATTCTACTAATAGACCACTTTTCACGGACTTGGTCACCACTGGAAGACGCCTGCATTTACTGACCGATGACTTTTTCAGATAGTTTTTATGAATTTTCTTGTCGTTCTGGCGGATAATCGCTATCAATTCCGTATTGATGTACTTGTTAGTCGGTAGAGAGAACTCGGCTTTTCGAAATGGATAAAGTGTGACAGGCATATGACATATTTATCCAGAAATTAAATAAGAATATTTAAATAAATTAAAAACAGCTTCTTTTTCATCAAATTAATATAAATACTAAAATAATCGATCGATTTCATTTAATTAATATTTATATAATAAATGACATTTAATTTAATAATTTAATTATAAAACGGTGGAACGGTATTATATTCGTTTGCGATTTTTAGTCATCAAACGGTATTTAATACAAATTTTCTATTACCTTTATGTCATTTTTTTAATCTTTTTTTTAATTTTTAATATGAAATTTTTTAGTAAGTCATTTGGTTATAACCTTTTTTACATTTGGTTAGAACTAACTACATATAATTCAATAATAATAACATAAAAAATGTATATCGGTATTTAATTCATTTAAGTATATATTATTTTCAAATTAAAATATAATAATATTATTAATAAAAAAAATTTTTATAAAAACAACCACGTTTTTCAAGCATTACCAATGCACTAAAAAGAGGAAAATAATTTTTTTCTAGACATGTGCGAAATTTTATAC
>MQRK01254984.1:48260-67456 GCA_001938485.1 Girardia tigrina
TATGAAAAAATATCAATTTAATATGAAAAAATATCGATTTAATATGAAAAAATATCAATTTAATATGAAAAAATATCAATTTAATATGAAAAAATATCAATTTAATATGAAAAAATATCTATTTATTATTAAAAAATATCGATTTAATATGAAAAAATATCAATTTAATATGAAAAAATATCGACACAACATTTAAACATGCAAACACTACACAAAAACATCAAATATTCCTCACAATAGTTATTAAAACTTCTTCCCTGGTGGCAAGCTGAATTGCAAACGTTTGAATTTTTTTAAAAACATTTGCACTTATTATTTGTACATTCTTTTGTATATAATCACTTTTGGAAGCCTATATTAAATGGATATTTTTTTATATTATCAATTTAATATGAAAAAATATCGATTTAATATGGGCTTCCAAAAGTGATTATATACAAAAGAATGTACAAATAATAAGTGCAAATGTTTTAAAATACAAATTTTTGCAATTCAGCTTGCTACCAGGGAAGAAGTTTTGTATTATATAAAATTGATTTTTTCATATCGAATACACAAATTTTTAAATGAAATGCAGAATTTTTATATTAATTTTCCAATTTTTCATATAGTTAATGAATTTGGCGATATATATATATATATATATAAAACAAAAAATAGCCATTTTCCAAACATTTATTTTTATTTTTCAAAACTAGTTTCGCCATATTGGCATCTTCAGTTGACTAATTGAAATTTCAGATTTAAGTCCCTTTTATATAGCGGTAGACTGTTACGCAATACTACTCAATTTAAGGCTTTTTATTATTATTATTTACTTTAATTTAAAAAAAATAACAAGAAAAAACGTCTAAAAATCAATATTCAAAATTTTAATTATTTATTCAAAAAGGAAAAAAAACGTTTTTTTTGTTAATTTTTTTTATTAAATTAAAGTAAATAATAATAATAAAAAGCCTTAAATTGAGTAGTATTGCGTAACAGTCTACCGCTATAGGGGGGTTGGAAATCTGCTAAAATAGCGTCACGACATTTATGGGACAGCTCCTAAGTTAATTTAGTGAGGCGATAATTCAGCTTACAATTATTAAAATATATACAAAAATTGAGAACTTTTGATTCATAATTTTTAAACTATAAATCTTGTATGATATTTTTTTTAAATGGAGTTTTGAAATACTCCCTCTGTCCGAAAATAATAGTCTCATTTCAATTTTGCGGTGATTTTCGAGATTAAAATGACTGATGAAATTAAAAAGACATTATAAACAAACAAACTATTAAAGTTTTTTTTATTAAAAACTACAATTTTTACATACATAGGAGCGGGTACATTATTTATATATAAAAAGTTACAGATTACTATTTCTATAAATCTTCATTGCTTCCTCAGAGCATTTTAAAAATATTGGTAATTTTGATTCTCTTCGTAGTTTTTCTTTTTTTAGATGAGGTATTTTATATTTATTGGACCCTTTTTCTCTTATAATGCAATCGATACAACTTTGTAAAATTAAGAAAATATTGTCTAATTTCGTGCTAGCGTAATTCCCAAAAGCTCTTTCAACAACTGTAATTAATTCGTCAATATTGTATTCGGTGGTTCTTGATGTTGCAAAGATTGAATTGATGCAAAAAGTCATGTTAAAAACGGATAAATTATGTTTATCGATGAAGACTTGATCCCTTCATACCATTTATATAAAAAACCTAATATTTAGAAATGGGACTCTTATTTTCGGACAGATGGAGTAATTTTTAATATTTTAAAAGATTAAAATTTTAATTAATGTTAATTAAATTAAAATGGAAATAAATACTATTTTTAATTTAATTGAAATTTTAAAAAAATAAAAATGGTTTGGTTTAAAAATAATTTTCAATATTTTAAATGATTATAATGATTGAAATTTTATAATTAAAATGGGAATAAATATTGTTTCATTAATCGAAAACTTGAAATAAGGTGGCCCAACAAATATTTAGCCTTTAAGATTAAAAAGGCATTAACTGTTCAGTAATACGATAATTCAATGCATGAATAAATAAAACTTAATTAATTTTCTATGAAAAACAAAACTCATCAATTGAAAAATATATTTGTTGACGATATATTTCGACGGTTCAACTGTCATCTTCAGGTAACTGATTAATAATTAATTCATCTGGTTATAAATACAAAAATGATGATTATTTAATCGATTGCATAAAATCATGCTAATCAAAAATTCTCAATAAGCTGGTTGAGACTGCCGATTGAACATTGATTTTAGGGCAACGCGATATAATTAATAATGCTTCACACGACACTCTCCAGATAAATGTAAAAATGATTACGCAGAATCTTGAAATCATGACATTTACATTTTTTCCTATGTTCTGCAATATTACTCTTCCTCTCTTTTCGACCATGTTCTTGAATTCGTTTACAGAGATGACGGGCAGTCTCTCCAATGTATGTTGCATCGCACCCATCACATTTTTATTCATAAATAATAGCAGAACAAAGTGCTAAAGGTGTAATAGATTTATTACTGAACATATTTTGAATTTATGAGATCGTGATACGATTTTTTAATTTAATTCATTGTTAGTTTCTTTTAACAATGTATTTTCAAAGTTTTTAAATCCTTCAGAATAAGGTACAATCCAGCAACATTTAGGAATATTATTAATATCTATTGATACTTCGATTTCCTTCTTAGATCAATCAGGAGAAATTAAACTCTGATTTTGCGGACTATCTTTCAAAAGTATTTTATCCATTGTTTTCTTTATTAATTTTTCCAGAAAAAAATTAGAATAACCAATCTGATTCAACAAAGAACTTAGTTTATTAACACATTCTACAGATTTAACAAAAGTGGAAGACAACGACCAGGAGCGATAAATAAGGCTTTTAATCATGTTTCTTTTATAATTCGGTTCACAAAAACTGTCCGGTAAAGTATATAAACCAATATCACTTTGCTTCCTATAAATTCAAGTCTCGTAACTAAGAGATTTTCTTTCAACCAAAAGATCCAGAAAAGTTAAGAATCAATTCGTTTCATTTCAACTGTAAAAGTAACATTTAGATGTAAAGAATTCATAAAATTTAAAAATGGAAATACATCAGTCTGATTTTCTGTTCAATCGGTAGTCTTAACCAGCTTATTGAGAATTTTCGATTAGCATGATTTTATGCAATGGAGAACAAAATCATCATTTTTGTATTTTTATCCAGATGAATTAATTATTAATTAGTGACCTGAAGATGACCGTAGCACGTTAAAACACCGAAAAAAACATCGAAAAATTATGAAAAAAAATCGAAAAAGATTTATTAGTAATAAATAAAACCAGCCAATACCAAAATATATGCTTCTGGATTTCTATTGACTCGGTCTATTAAAAAAGCTATTGATTTTTCGTTAAAAGCCACATATTTCTTTTTTTTCTCATGGTTTCACCATTCGTCAACATAAGGAATTTTTGAAAACACGATCTTTCTTCAAATTTTACTTTCTGCATAAAATTTTTAAGTGTTGGATTCGAATTACAATATATATTTCTGCATGAATTGTGCCATTCTTCAATGGCATAATTAGTTCTAGTAATATCATTAAAAAGACGGGTTCTTGCATGCCATAAATGCAATGGAAAACTGATCCTACCTAAAATTTCATCAAGTTCCGTTCCCATATAATATTCGTGAAAATATGAGTAAATTTCTCCTTTTTAGATCCTCACAAGTTACTATGCTTTTGGCGGATGTGTTCCGTTACTACTACCACGTATTCAGGACTCTAATACTCAATCTAATCGTTCCAATTTTATTATATGAGGAACCGAAGCTGCGTGGCTACATCATTTCATTTAATGTTTTATTAAAACTTTTTTTCGAAGTTTTAACGTGGTACCCAAGATGACGGTTGATTCGTCAAAATATATTGTCAATAAATATATTTTTAAATGGATGAGTGTTGTTATTTAAAAATTATCAACTCGTAAAAAATATTAAAAAGGATTTTTATATTAAATTAAAATAAAGATGTTGTCGAACACGCGTTTAAAGTTAAATTTCTTCACTCTTCACGTTCTTAAACTGGTGGGGACCCATAACCGACTACACTCAATCGTTAATTTCAATGATGTTTCTGTCTCTAGTTTCGGACGGCCGGGAGTCGATCAACAGTTCCAGCAGCCCTCGAACAGCTCGATCATTCAGATAATATTCCTCGTTAATCAGGTTTCGATTATCAAATTTCTGTTTGAATTTTACTTTTAAAATATTTTAAAAAACATTTATAAAATTATTAAATTAATAATTTTAAAAAAGAATAAATTATTTTTAAATACTAATTAATTATCGTTAAATAATAAATATACAATAAATCAATTTCTATCGGATAATTTATATTAATAGAGGATTTTTCGATTGTTTATGAATTAATTTGTGATTATTTATGAATTAATTTGTGAATATTTATTAATTAATTTGTGATTATTTACGAATTAATTTGTGAATATTTATTAATTAATTTGTGATTATTTATGAATTAATTTGTGATTATTTATGAATTAATTTGTGAATATTTATTAATTAATTTTTGGTTATTTATGAATTAATTTGTGAATATTTATTAATTAATTTGTGATTATTTATCAATTAATTTGTGATTATTTATCAATTAATTTGTGATTATTTATTAATTAATTTGTGATTATTTATCAATTAATTTGTGATTATTTATTAATTAATTTGTGATTATTTATGAATTAATTTGTGATTATTTATGAATTAATTTGTGATTATTTATGAATTAATTTGTGATTATTTTTAATTAATTTCTGAATATTTATTAATTAATTTGTGATTATTTATGTATTAATTTGTGAATATTTATTAATTTATTAGTAAATATTTATTAATTAATTTGTAATTATTTATGAATTAATTTGTGAATATTTATTAATTAATTTGTGATTATTTAATTATTAATTTGTGATTATTTATGTATTAATTTGTGAATATTTATTAATTTATTTGTAAATATTTATTAATTAATTTGTGATTATTTATGAATTAATTTATGATTATTTAATTATTAATTTGTGATTATTTTTTGATATTAATTATTGATTTATTGGAAAAGTAGAGATTTTGTTAGTGAGGAAAACCAATTTAGTTTTAATCGTCACTTCCGTACTAGAATTACTGATAAATTAGCATTAATTATTAGAAAATATTGAATGTATAAATTGAAAATTCCTAAATTAATATTATTTTTTGTGTGAAGTAAAAAGAATTCATAACTCTTTATGTTTTCTAAACGACATTTAAATTTTAAATTTAAATTTAATTTTGGTAATTATGGAATTTGTCTTATCGACATTGATGACGATTATTATTATTGATGCTATTAATTTTTTTTAATCATTGACATTGCAGATTATCTATTTTATCCAGGACATTTTAAATTTGACTTTTTTTAAATTTATTCTTTAGCAAAATTTAAATAATATTTCTATTTACTGGAATATATTTATTTGAACAATAATTTTTAATTAAAATTTTTGAGTTTTATTCTGAAATATTAAAAGTTTCATTTTAGATTTTATTCAATTTTATATTTTTTATTTATTTAATTTTTAAATTATTTTTTAAACAATTATTAGAATATCCTATTTAATTACAGTATTTTTACTAATCAATTAGATAAATCAAGATCAATATAGATCTTACTTTTCAATATGTATGACTCAAGTTAACCGCATGAGACTACTTGTTGTGATTGTTAAAATCTTTTTTCAAAAATCCTTACAATTATTTAATTTTTGAAATAATTAATTTGTAAAAACATGAAAATAAAAAAATATATATTTTAGACATATAAAATATAAAAGTCCAATTCATTTAAAAGATTAATCAATTACATTTTTTTCCAAATAATTTGTCATTATTTTTAATTTCTCAATAGTAATTCTTTAATTATTTTTTAGTTTTCATCACTAGAAAAAATTGAACTTAAAATTTTATGGAAATTAAAACTGTCTTGCAAAAATGATATCAAAATTACCGGATATTTCCGTAAATAATCTCTGGGACATCTTTCGAAAAATCGTATTTTTTGTACAAAAATCGTCATTGTACAAAGTAAAAATGAATATACATAATTTTATAAAATCCACTATACTTTTTTTTTCAAAAAAAGTAATTTCGAGAAATTTTCCGAAAATAATCCCATCTAAAAATAAGTTCATGGGCTTATTTTCGGAGGTATCCGGTATTCTTGGTGACCAGAACAAAACATCACATGAAAAAAACACCACACAAGAAACACCACACTTTTTTTTCTTGTGATGTTCTTTTGTGGAACCTGTTTCTTATATGTTCTATATTTTTAAAAATGTGTAATTAAAAAAAAATACCAAAATGTCGTCACAATTTGAACCAAAATTAAAAAAAATAAGTTCTGATGTCGAAAAAATGAATTTGCAAGGTTTTGTATGAAAAACGAGAATGCTTATCGAGTTTCAGATTATTAACGAGAAATAATTGCAACTTTTTCCAAAGAAGACACATTTAAAAAAAGGTTCACATTTAAAATTTATCAAGATATAAAATTTACGTACATCGTTTCAAGATAAAATCAAAAGTGATATTGTTAGTTTCATTAATTTAGTCTTTCGCGTATTTCGTACTGATTCCAAAAATAAACTCGAACAAAAGCAAGATAATCTTACAGTGATATTGGTATATATCGTCAAAGATGAATTACAATAGTGTTAGCAATTATCACGGAGGGTTAAGTGAACTGTCAATGTTTGAGGTTGTTATCACCATAGGCGATGTGATCAGTCTCGTAAACAAGGTAAATATTCCGATAACAGTTGTCCAAAAATGAATCTTTCAATCCTCAGCCAAATAACTCGGTCAGCAGCAATAATAATTGTATTTGATCATCTGCCAAAAGTAAATAATAATTGTAATTTTTCAAACCATATAAATATTGATTTTTTTTGTATTTAAGTTGCCTTTGGCAATTTAATAATAAATTATATATAATTTAGTTTAGGGAAATTGATGGGGGAAATGCTTCTGTTTCTTCCTTCACTTATCTTCTTCTTTCTTCTTTGATTAAACTCCTTCTTTCTTGTTAATAATAAAAATTTAAATAAATAAAAAAATAGAAATTACACTTTTCATTTTGTAAACCACACACACAAACATTGCTTAGCTACAATACGGCAAAGAAAGTGTTAAAAAACAGAGGACAAACTTCTAGAATAAGACTTATAAACAAAGACAAGAAAGAAAAGTCTCGCACTCAAATCAAAAACACAGAAAAAAATACTTTTGCAGAAATATTACAGTTATAAATAAATAGTAATTTTGCATACAGTAGATTCTTTTTTATTTGATAGATACGTTCCGCAAGAACAGCATAAAAACCGCAAAAAAGGATACTAATTCTATAGCAAAACCATATATACGTTCCAAAATTTCTAAGAACCGCATAAATCCGAAATAATGCAATAAAATCACATAAAAAGGGTACTAATTCTTTAGTAAAAGCATATATAGGTTCCAAATTTCTAAGAACCGCATAAATATGATATAATACAATAAAATCACATAAAATGAGTACTAATTCCAATAGTAAAAAAGATATAATTTCTGCAGTTGATATTTCTTCTGGTAGGCTTTTCCCTTTCCTGCATTCTCGCCAAATCGTTTTCCAGCAAGCATTTAAAGTTTGTCGTTTTATAGCTTTAACAGCCAAATCAGGATGACTTATGCAATTCAAAATCGAATTTTTTTCCAGATATTCATAACTGTCATCTCTTCATTCTCTATCTTGTCCGAAATGAGCTGAAATGTCCACTTTACATAATGTATGTTAAAACTGCAGATGATGCCCTGATCCAATTTTCTTCATACAAAAAAACTGAATATGGAAAGTGGAATTAATGAATCTTAAACCGTAATCCTAACTCAGAACCATGTAGTTTGTAAATTATTATATGTCAGGCGTGAAGCATTGCTATAATTAATGTTCACATAATATTTATACTTAATCTTATAATCGATTTAGTCTATTTATTATCATTGTTTATTGATAAATGTTGCGTAATCAGAATTTCGAATATTAAAAAAAGATGAAGTAAAATAATCAATGATACATGTCAAATTGTCAAATCAGCAGTTATATAATATTTGATGGTTATGTTTTAAACATATTTATTTGAAGTATAATTGACAAGTTAAATTAAATATGCACCTGAAACAATCGAAATCTAATATTTATTCTTTTTGATCAGTCTAATTAATTATGATTAAAAAGAATTCTTAAATTAATTCAGAAATCCTTTAGAGTTAAGAATCATTTTGTTAATTTATTTTAATGTGTCATTATATAAGAGAAAAGCAATGTTAAGATTAATATAAATAATCAATTGATAAATGATCAAATAAAAAAAGTGGAACTAAAATATTAGTAAACCAAATCAAAAAGAGTAAAATGTTCCAAAAAGAGCAAATAAAAGAAAACTAACAACACTCAAGGTCTCCTTGCTGAATCTTGGAATTTTCAATGTCCTCTTTTTGGTCTTAAAGATTTCTTGAAAAATTAGTGATAAACGTTGAAATTTTTTAAAATTAACTCTAATTTTATTTATTAAATGCTGATTTTCTCAATACATTTTTCAAAATTTGCTTCAAACATTTTTGAGCTACTTTTTTTGACGTTTCTAAAATGCTTTATATTAAAATTGTCTTATTTTTATTTCTTTATTGATAATTTTATTTCTATTTATATTTAAATTTCAATAAATTTACGAATGTTATTTTTGGAGGAATGTTTTGAATTGTTTGTTGTTTTATATTTTGCATGTTGTATTTTGATTCGGATTGTGTCTCTCCTACCAGGTGGCTGATTGGTATTTTCTTTGATTCCTTTAAATTGAAAATAATTTAATTTAATTTTAAAGTAAAGACTTAAAATATTTTTCAAATGTAATATTTAAATTTTCGAATGCAATATTTAATATTTAATGTAATTAATATTTTTAATGTATTAATTTTATTGATACTTTTTAAAAAAATGTTTAGATTTAGTCAACAAATTAGAATTTTCCTAATTAATTAATAATAACAAATATTTTTCATTTATTCCATTATTTTTATTAGCTTACTTTCTATTTATATATATTTATGCATATCCATGGAATTTAGAAACCTATTTTTGAAGGCCTTTTTGAAGGATTCGATCAATTTTCTTCAAACTTTGTACACTTACCGTATTTTTGCGCCTATAACCCGCAGGTCATGTGCGATTTTATCTACGCCCCACGCTACTCGCAGGATATAAAAATAGGCGGTGTATCCTAAAATATAATTTACATGATAACAACTAACATTTCAAGATGATAAACAGCGGATAAAATGTGTTTTTACATACTCCAAATGTCCATGGCGATGAAAAAATTATGCGGGTTATATGCGCGAAAATACGGTACTCCTTTTCGATGACAATAAATGATTATGTGAAAATTTGATCAAAAAAACTTTTTAAGGTCTCAAAATTTGAAAAAAACGGAAAATTCGGAGTTCCTAAACAATATTAATTGAAAAAAAGTCTACTTATAGATTATAAGTAGTTTATATTAATTTTTTATTGTTTTTTTAATTATAATTTTTTAAATTTTATAAACTTTGTTGGCAAAGTCGATTTTTGTCTGCATAAAGAATGGATATAAAAATTTAATGTTTTGATTTACTAGTTTTAAAAAATTAGGAAAAAACTCAAATATATTAATCAAGAAAAATGTCGAATAGTGGAATTGGTTTGAATAATTGCTGTGATGACAAATCTTTTTGTGATAATAATAAATATTTGAAAAATAATATTGATGTTGTTAATATTTTTTTGTAATTTAATATTTTCCTCTTCATCCAACATAATTTCTAAAAAAAGTTAAAATTTCCAAAATGTATTTTATCACAATTTCTAAATATTTCTGAATATTTAAATAATGTTTAGGAGATTTGTTGTGATTTTTAATTTAACCGTGTTTTATAAATAAAGTTATATGATATAATATTAAAATATTGATAATTTAATATTAGAAATTAAAATATCTAATTTTATCCTTATAACTCTTACAGTTATTACAAAACATATTTGATAATTAATATTCTAGATTAGATTTAATATTCTAAATAAAAGAAATATATAAAATTTAAATTAAATGATAATAATAGATTTAATTAATTACAAGCATTTAACATAGATACTGTTATTCGGATGTTTTTGAGTTATGATAATTAGAGGAATGACTCCAAACACTGTGAGTAATTTCTTTGATCATATAATTTGTGTATTTTTTTACTAATAAGAAAGTTTTTAATATCAAATAGAAAATATTGTTAGCGAAGTAGTACAAATCCCGACAAATGATACATGTTCAAAATATCATAATTCATTTTTTGCACTTGTAACGCTTATTTTATCAACATAAATTGTATTTTGAAATAAGTGAGAACAATTATAATTTATTGAAGGTAAAATGTTCTCCGATTGTCAGACAAATAAAGATATTGTTCTTCAGTTTTATTATTTCCTTGATCTGTAGACTTAAATATTGTAGAATGAGAATATCAAATGAATATCAAATCAGCAATTATTTATTAACTTCTCTATGTGTTAATATATTTTATATGCTAATTGTTAACATCATTAATTTTTAAAAAGGCCAAGAATCTTTTAGGAGTCGATAGAGTGGGGATTTAATGCTTAATTAATTAATTAGTTATTTAATTCTTATTTTAGTGTGATGTCTGAAATTCTCGAACAAATGCTATTTAGTATTCTCTACTAATGTTTTATTAGCGACTCCTTGAAAAGCTTTATATTAAATAATTTTGAATATTTTAATTAATAAATAAATTAGTATTCCTTAATTTATATTTGAGAACTCTTCGTTTTAAAAATTGCTCTTATTTTAATTAACATTTCAGTGTTTTTATTTTGTAGAAATTTTATTTTTCAACATATTTTACAATAAAAACAAATAATTAAAAGTATGTAATCGTAATCAATCTACCAGTCATTTAACACAATCTCAAAGACTACTTGAATAACAAGATTGATATCAACATTATAGAGGGTGTTATAAAAGTGATGGAAAATTATACCGCTTGAAGTTTTACTTATTCTATTGATTGCATAGGCAATTGAAAGAAACTAAGGCAAAAATCAAAGATGTTCGAAGATTCCTTCATCGTTTTGAACTGATATCATCATTCAGTCTCGAAAAAAAAAACCGCACATCATTCTACAAAGTCTTATATCAATTGTTTTTATTCTTTCAAAAATCTCAAGTCTCTGTTACTTATGAGACATAGGTTGGCGTAGGTTCAGTACACGTTAGATGAAAAAATCTACATGTATGAAATCAGTGACCTGGTTAGCCACTCAATTGGATTCTTCAAACCAGTCAACCTTTCTGGAAAGGTTTCGTTGAGAAACTGTCTCAAGTTAGTTCCAAAATGCGGTAGAGCACCATCTTACTTAAACTTTTCATAGTAATTATAGTCAGCTAAGCAAGAATTCAATTTTTTCTGTTAAAAGAACTTTAAAAAATAAGGATCAACTATCTTCACAGATGATATATCACTTTAAATAGTTTTTTTGGTCATGTAATTTGAGTTGGTAGCATTCTAGTTAACTGAATTATGACGATTTAAATAACAATTTAATTTAAAAATGAACTTGTCTTAACATATAATCTTATCGATTCTTACATGAACTGTTCTGCATATTTTTTTCAAAAATTGTCAGCCTCGTTTATCCTCATTAAAGTTATGGAACAAACAAAATTGTAAGGTTTATAACCTGGCTCTTTTGTGTGTTGAAGACAGTAACATGAAGCACTCCTAATTTGAAGCAACAAAAGCCTGACTAGTGATTCAACGAGTTGATGTTGACGTATTTAAATAAATTTCTTATCACAAGTTTTTTGAAGTCAGTAGATTTACTTAAAAATGGTTGACCTAATTGATGTTTATCAGCAATAAATCCACTTTATTCAAACTTACGAATAAGTATCATTACTATTGGGTTGTTCGGAAAGTCATTTCGTTTTTTAAATTAAAGTAAAAGACAAATTTTTATGACGAATAAATATTTTATTGAAATACATATTGACCATTGTGGTTCAATACCTTCTTTCATCTTCCTGGCAGTGACATGATTCCACGTTCATAAAATATTTGTTCTCTGCTGCTAAAAAACTTTTCCAGGTGATTTTTAAAATCTTAATTTGATCCAAAAGTGTTACCATCTAAATAATTTTGTAGAGACCGGAACAAATGATAATCAGAAGGTGCGAGGTCTGGGGAATATGGTGTGTGAGGCATGATGTTCCATCCAAGCTGTAAAAGCTTTTTTGCTAGTTACCAAACTTGTATGAGGTCTGACATTATCTTGGTGAAACACTACACCTTTTCTATTGATCAATTCTGGCCTTTTATGTTTAAGGGATTCATTTAATTTGTCCAGCTGATGACAGTAGACGTCCGAATTGATTGTAGTTTTGTCTGGAAGAAGCTCATAAAATACGATTCCTTGGAAATCCCACCAAACAGATAGCATCACTTTTTTATGAATGTCAGCTTTCGAAGTGCTTTGAGCAGGTTGATCTTTTTTACTCCAAGATCTCTTTCGTTTTACATTATTGTAGACTACCCATTTGTCATCTCCAGTGACGATGCGCTTCAAAAATGGATCATTTTCTTGACGTTTGAGAAGCATATAGCAGATGTCTAAACTAAGCATAAATTTCGTTCGGCAAGATTATGAGGAATCCATGTGTCGAGTTTTGATGTAAAACCTAGGCGCTTCAAGTGATCATAGACGGTTGAATTAGATAAATGTAATGTCTGGGCAATTTCGCGAGTTGTTATTCGCCGGTTTGAATCAATTAATGCCTTTATTATGTCTTAGTCGGCCGCAATGGGCCTTCCAGAACGTGAAGAATCTTCAACATCAAAATTTCCAGATCTAAATTTTTTAAACCAGTTTTGACATTGGCTTTCTGTCAACACATCTTCTCCATACATTTCGCATAATTTTCTTCTTGCTTTTCTGTGACATTTGACATATTGTTTTATGGTGTATCAATATGATTTGATCAATATATTTGATCAAATTCGTGATCAAATCAATTTTTATGTTTATACATCGAACCATTAATACCTAGCAATAAACTACACAACTGTATGACTTAACTCCAATGAAATGACAAGTACGAATCGGTTGGACCATCAGTATAGAAATATTTATTGTAACCACTCGTGAAAGAGAATAAAATTCGACAAATCATAAACTGAATGTGTTAAGAATCAAGGACTTGTATTTAATTGACTGGTTATGATGTTTAAGGTTTAATTTAAATCCTTTTCAACCATGAAAATTTTGCATTACTTTTTTAGCAACCTGTAATTTTTACACTTCAAAGCTTTTGTATTATAAAAGTTACGAAGTCTTTTATTGAGAAGTAATCTATACAAGTGATAAAAAATACTTTAGAATTTCAATTAAAAAATTATGATATAAATTTTTGCACAAAGTGATCTAAATTATCATGCATACATGATGTGCATAAACCTACCAAAATCAGAGTTTAAAATAATTTGTTATAAAAACAACTTCCGATTCGCCCTACGTACGAATTGCTTATTGACGAATTTAAAGCTGGCCATACACTGACTTTGAGAACCGGTGCACCGGAGGAAATTTCGGTAGGTTATTGAAATTATTTAAACAAAAACTGTTATTTTATCGAAATATTAAATACTTTTTTTTATTTTTCAGAAACGTTGCGCATTAAATTTTAAGTTATTTACTAATTATAGTATAATTATACAATACATTAATAATAATAATACAATTAAAAATAAGATGACAAACACATTTTTATTACAAAAAAATTAAAAAGGGGAGCAATGTGACAATCTTTAATGTAAAACAATTTCGTTGCGCTGTTACGATATTTTCTGTTACTGAAAGTACACGTTCAGAAGGAACACTGGTAGCGGGTATAGATAAAAATTTCCTGACATAAGATGCAATAATCAATAAACGATTAGTATTTTCGTACCGCCATAGGTTTCTTTCTTGCACATTTTGATTCAGAGGCTTCATAAGGTAATACTTCAGTTGATTTATACATTCACAGATTACACTTTCAGAATTAAAAATTAAAAAATTACTTTAAATTTTTAATGAAAATCAAATTAAAAGAGAAAATTATTTTGATAATTTCTGCAAAAAAACGATATTTTATTTTGTTATTTCCATTTCTTACGGAAACCGATCTTGAAAGAATGTCCAATGTTGATATATCTAATTTAAAAAGATTAATTTAGAAAATTAAATTTTTATGATTAGAGATTTGTTTTTCATTAAAATTTCATTGCTGGACAAACATTTTTTCTATGTCTTCGAATGTTCTTATTGTTGAGTTGTTTTATTCTAGAACACAAGGTAATATTAAAAATACAGTAAAACATTTTACGCCACACATTGCTTCTGTTATTAATTTCTAAAGTTTAAGAATTCATATTAATGTTCAAATTAGTTTCCAACCATTTTGAGAAAGTTCAACTGACAATATGTTATCACTTTTTTGTATATAACTGTAGAACTGCAGAAACGGAAAGTTTCTGTTCCAATAACCGCTCTAACATGTTAACCGAAGAGTTCTATCTAGTTATGGAGTCTTGAATCAACCGATGTTGCGAACTTCAAGTTTTTTTTGCCAAATGTTTAAAGTTGATGTAGCAAAAACACTGTGTTTAAAATGTGCACCAAATTTCCGGCACTTTTGAAGTATATCTTTAACATAATCTAACCCTTTTTTTACAGTATTGAATGTGCGAAGCAAGATTGATGTTTAAATTTAGGCTCCGGAAATGCAGCAATCATATTTATATCATTATCTGTAACAATTGTAACAAGGATACTAATATTTATCTTCCAATTGTCCAAGATTGTATAGTTTTACGGCGAAATTCTTTCCTGTATGGCTTTCCGAAAATTCTTTTGTGGCGAGAAGATAAATTTTTTAATTCCAATCATTGGTAATATAATGTACAGTGAAAGAAATATAACCACTTTGACAAATTGAAGTCCAGGTATCGGTATTAAGTGACAAATGATCTACATCACGTAAATTGTTCATTATTATGTTTCGTTTTTCATCAAATAGTCGATTCAATACAGTCTTTATTTAAAACGTTTTATTAAAAAATAATAAATAACGGTGCACCTAGACGAATGTAATATCCTGTAAAATTTACACAAATTATAAAATTTTTCCAAAATTGTCTCGTGTCTCAAAATATTGAATAAAAATTATTTTTCCAATAATATGGTCATTATAATCTTCTCGTTTGTGTTTGATTCAAACATTAAATGGGAAAATAATGGTTTCTAATAATAGAATTTGATTGAATAATGTATTTTAATCTCTTTTATAAATTTTTAATTGACTCTGGGGTATAATTTACTGTATTGTATATGGCACATTAGTTTATAGGATATTTAAGTATGCTCAAAAGTATTAATTTAAAAATGAATGCATAATAAAATTATTTAATACACTTATTATCACGAAAATATTAGTCTCATTAATACACAAAATATAATGTATAAATAAAACTAAAATCTAATATAAATAGCCAGCGCATGCTTGTTTCCTAAAGATGTCATTTAAACAAAAAATTCAAACTAAAAAAAAACTTTTTATTGTGATAAAGATACCAGGTTGTTGGATATTTACATTCTTATTGCATTTTTATGTCAAGGTACATAATATAAGACATATAATATTAGTTGTAACACATGTCTCATTTATCTAATCTAAACCGTTTTAATTATGTTCATTTTTTTTCGGTTTAAAATGGTTTTCGTATTTATTTTAATTGAACTGCTAAAATGATTTCGTTTTTCAGTTTTGATAAAGATATCTTATGAATTCTATAATTATTGAAACATTTGTAGACTTTAAATTTTTAATGAAAATCAAATTAAAAGAGAAAATTATTTTGATAATTTCTGCAAAAAAACGATATTTTATTTTGTTATTTCCATTTCTTACGGAAACCGATCTTGAAAGAATGTCCAATGTTGATATATCTAATTTAAAAAGATTAATTTAGAAAATTAAATTTTTATGATTAGAGATTTGTTTTTCATTAAAATTTGGTTAGAACAATTAGTTAAAAGATTTTTTATCAATTAAAAAAGTTTTTGAAACTTTAATAAGAAAGATGGAAAATATTACAAATAAATTATAAAATATCAAAATTAAAAGTTAAATTAAATAAATAAATAAATTATGACAAATTTATTATTTAAATAAAAAAAATTTATTTTAGTGATTTGTATGAATTGTCAATGATCGTGTTCTGACTGATAAAAATAAATGATTAAAATGACTTATTTGCGAATAAAAGTAACATTTGAGAAATATTTTTGTGATTCTTAAAATTTATATAAATATTACTAATATTACTAACATCACAATTTGAGTGAACAGATTTATTTACAACACAAACAGAATAATTTTCAGTAGTACAATCTGCGGGAAGCATTGTTCTTGATTAATATGTTTTTTGTATATATATATTCAATTCTTTGATCTAATTAAAGAGATAAAAATAATATTAACTTTTAATGTCTCAAAATTTTATTGGATAAAAATACGATAAGTAAATTTTAAAATTAACATTAGTTTTTAAATTATATTATATTCAATAAGTCAAAATCGTTTTACTTAAAAGTATTATTAAAATTTATAATGACAAAAAAATTAATTAATTTATATTTAAACATTAATCTCCTTAGATTTAAATAATTAATAAATAACATATTAATCCGATCTGAGTAGGAGAGTCACCAATCTAAACAGCATGCAAGCAACAAACTTACAACATTCAGAATTTTCCCTAACAAATATAATGTTGCAATATTAATTCAGAGGAATGAATAACCCATCCCTTTAAAATCGATATCTAATTGATGTTTTATCCCATTCTATTCCTGTTGATTTCTTAAATTTAAACTCGTACCTTTCTATTATAGTATTTAATTTCCTTTTATAGATTCTTGTGTAACAAGATTATTGCACAGTCAACCCTACTGTATCTTTGAATTCATTTACAGAGATAATATGATGTTTCCAATATTTGTCGTCATTCTCAATACAAAAGCTTTTTAGTTTCCTTGAATTAGATACAAGCAGATTGATGGGTCTATTGTTACACTGGAACAATGAACAAACAAGTCTTTAATTAAAATTATATTTATTTTATGTAAATTTCTTCTTAATTCTAGATTATATATTTCAACCCGGTCTATGCATTTATACATGAAAAATAAATAGAATATTCTAAAATTATGCATATATAACTTGCGAACTAAACTATTTAAAAAAACTGTTGAAGTATTAAAAGAGGAAACATTTCTTTGATCCCAATCATTCATAAAAAATTGGTTTCCATTGAGGAATTATATTTTCATTGTGTGTTTACTTTTACTTTTCAAACAAGATCTCAGAGAGGGATGTTCAGATAGATCTAAGTTTTTATCTTTATAAGTTATGTCAAAATTAAAATAGATATTTGTTTCAGAATTTATTGATTTCCGTAATAAAATTTTGTAGTTAATATTTGTTAAATGGTATATTTCATATGTTCTATCATTTTTGATGCGATTTAAAATTTATTTAACCCAAGTGCTAGGTCATTCAAACATATTTCGAGAGATCTGTAATAGATACATTCCGGGTAACTTATCACAATAATACGATAACCGAACGTTATTACTACAAAAACTTTACACAAACTTCTCATGGCTCTGAAGTACCTGGATGTTTATTTAATTTGAGTCAGAAATATAATTATACATAATTGAAATTTAATGTTACTTTTGTTTCAAATTTTAATTAAAGTCTCACACTTAGGCAACTTTCTAGAAAAGGAAACATTGTGAATTGATTGAGTTTTACTTTATTACTTCTATTTAGCAATATTATTCTGAATGTGAAATGCAATTAAAAACAGTGAAAGATATGTTTATACATCTCTTAAAATTATTATTCATTTTTTTCAATAATTTAGTCGTGACAGTAGATTCTTGCTTCTTATTTTATTTTGTTATCAGTTTTTTGTTCAAATAATTGATGTGTTGCTTAAGTTATATATACATATATACTCCAAAAACTTGAAGTTTATAAAGTGAAGTTTCTTCAAGTCCAGCTTTTACAACATTCTTCACAACATTCTTCTGGTAAAAAATGTTTCCTTTCTTGACCTCACGAGGTTTCCTCTTGCATATCGCTGTCAGTCAACGGACATTTTTGAAAAATGTCTCATTTTGATTTCATCCTTGAATTGCTTATCGACAACGATATACCTTACAAAAGGTATTTTATTCGCCAGTCGAATTACCTGAAGTAGTAAATGACGGAATTCGATTAACTAATTCAGGCAAATCCTCATATTCAATAAAAGATAAATCAAGAATAATTTTATCGAACTTCGTTTGCGAAATTTTTGGAAAATTATATGCAAAATCATTTTGTATGCTATGGATGTATTCAATTATGAAGGACTCAGACTGTTTATGATTTACGGTTAATAATGTTTAATTATTTTTAGAAAGATTTTTGTGTAAAAGGAGTACAAAACAGTAGTATATATATCGCTAGAACCAGGACACACCAGTCGGTTTTTTAGGCCTTCCCAACCCTCGCTTCGCTCGGGTCGGAAAGGCCTAAAAACACGTAATTTTGGTCATTTCATTCCACTCCAAGCCTTTCTCGCTGCGCTCGAAAGGCTTGTCGTTCCATTCATGGCCAAAATTACTCGATCTGGTGTGTCCTGGTTCTAGCGATATATATACTACTATATGATTTGTAAAATTCAAAAATTTTCATCAACACATTTTTCAAAAATTCCCCAATTTCAACAACACACAGTTAAGAAAATCTAAAGAAAACCCAAAAACAAAAACAGAACTATCAAATTTTAGCCTAAAATGAAAAAATGAAGAAAATATGACCCAATTTCATCAAATTAACAAGTTTAAGAATCATAAATATTTCATTTAGAAATAAAAAATATTAAAAAAGGTGAAAAAATG
>MQRK01254985.1:11888-24972 GCA_001938485.1 Girardia tigrina
AAATTTTTGTCTTCGATTTGTTTCAAACTTATTTTTTGTTTTAATTTTATTCTTTATTCAATATAAGTTTAAACTTAGAGGGAACACTAGTTGCAGAGTAGTCTATCACTAGGCTAGATGTATTAGTCTCATTCACGACAAAATATTGGCCTCTTAAATTACTCCTGCTCTCTTGTATATACTAAAATTTCAACTGAATATTTAGTTAGCTGTTACAAAAAATGTTAGCAATTCCATATTAATATTCAAAAATTTGAACAATTGTCTAAATATGGTTATCAGCTTCATTGTATTTGCCACATTGTAAGACTGGAACATATTTTCTCAGAGGTGCTTATAAATTATTTCTCTGGTTCTTGTTAATTTTTATTTAAGTATTATTAAAAAAATGTTGTTTCTATACCTTTAGCCCGGTGGTTAATCGTGTTATGAAGCTCCGTGATCCGATATAGTGAGCTAAAATCACATTATTTTTCGATTTTTTTTCTGATATACTGTTATGTTAACCGATACGGTTGCAACTCTTGATTCTTTTGATACTAGCAAATTTTATAGGCCTGGCTTTGGTCGGTTCTGTTGGTTTGATTAGCTTTAACCGTTCATGTTTTAACATGTTTATTTTTAAAACAAAATACATTAATTTTGATGATATATATTAAATTAAAAATTTACCGAGGCGATTCACAGAGCATAGGGTAGGTGAGAACCTGTGTGAGTAAAATTCGATTGACTCTGGATGAGATCTCCGTACTTGCATGAATACGGAACCTATACCTGTCTTTGCGTCTGTTGTTAATTTAATTTAGGTCCAATTTACCCTCTACCGTCAAATTCGAGACTATGTTTGCAAAATTAAATTGTTTTTCTTCGTTCCTTTGTAGCAGGGTCTGTAAAACTTGAATTTTGTATGAAAACAAGTCCAATTTTGTGTTCATAACTCGCTGTAGTGTTCTTGGTATATTGAGTTCAAGTGTGGCTTTAACTTGCGACGTTGATAGCTAAAAAATCGCTCTTCGTAAAAATTGAGCACCTTTTCCAGCATTTCATCATCTAATGCACATGGTCGCCCAGCTTGTGCATCCTTGTTATCTTGCAGCGATCCAGTTTTAGGAAACTTGCTTATCATTCGAGGAACCTTATTCTCATTTAATTGGACATTGCATCAATGTTTTTATTATAAATTTCTGCCGCGTTTTCGTATTTTTCATTTAAACACCATATTTCCAATATTTTTATACGTTGTTTAATCGTGTAAAGTTTCATTCTTGTCGTAGTTTCCCAATTTCGTTAATTTTTGGCTGGACTATATAACCCACCACTGCATTTAAAAATTTCACTATTTAAAACAATTTGAATTTAAAAATTAAAGAATTAATATGAATTATCAACTTAATAACTTGAATTAAGTTAAAGTTTATAAAAAAAGTTTGAGTTTTTAAATAGATTTATAATATAAATTATAATCTGAAAGTTTTTAGAAATGCTTATTTATAAGTTTTAAGAACCGCACATGGAAAGTAAAAATAATTAGCATAGAGGTAATGAGAGGACATACGGCAATTACAATCTATATAAAATTATCCAGCGTTACTTTTGGTCACCCCTGTATCTAAAATATTAAGACATAAAGTACTGTTCGGATTAGACAAATTGTTTGGAATTTTCTTCCGCTATTTTTGACGAAATCAATCAAACTCTGGAATGAATTTTACTTTGAACCCACATCAATTTCTTCTAGATATTCGTTTTGTTCGGTTCGACTGTTAAACTGAATTTAAAATTCGTTACGGTATACTCGTGGTTGCCACAAAACTAAGTCGCCGATGGTAGTTCAAATGCATCGAGAGATTTGTATATCGTCTGCTAAGAAGTTTCTTTGAAAATTTAATGGCAATTTTTTAACGGAATGGCAAATGTAATTGGTTGTATGGCACGGAGTGTTGATGATTTTGATATATAATCATATTATCTTTGGGGTTGAGCTGGATAAATACTGAGCCTGTATTTGAAATCAATCAATAACGAAATTTTTCATCTAGTGCATTTAAGAAACAATTAATAAATTTAATTTTGTTAAACTATTTTAAAGTAAAATTCATTTATATTCTTAAAAAAATTTTTAATATATATTTTTCAACAGTTTCTTTTTTTAATAATTCCTTTTCATCCATCATTTTTATAGACAGTTTAGAATTTTCTTTTTGATAATACATCACAAATATTTTAATTAATTTTTTATTATAAATTTTTTTTATCAAACGATATTTTAAATGATAATAATTTTTGTTAAATTTTAAAGATGAAATTTGCATAAATCTGATCAACAAAATATCTTGACCACGAATACAGGTGTAATGTATCTATTTTGTCCGTTCTCATTATTCGTTGAGTTTTCNNTTTAACCAGATTTTCGGATGAACCAGTGAAAATTATGTAAGAAAACGTAGAGAAATTTTCCGTGTTCAGTTTAACTACATTCGGATTAACCAGAGTAGATTAAAATTGAATTTTAACTAGAAAATTTGACCCAAATTAAACAAACATTCAGTTGCTTCAAGATGATAGAAAGTTCGAGCAATAATATGTCTAATTGCTTTATTGAAATAACAAAACACGCTTTCTACTGCAAGATTTGTTTTATATAGAGTGATTTTTCAAAAACTCGAACAAAAGTCTCTTTGAGTTCCTGTGTCACTTCATTAATTAAAAGAGATGTACTGTTAATAATTAATCCGTAAATAGTGAATGAAGTGATACCTCAATCTGAGTTGTAATAACGGGTTTTAAAACCGGTAGATTTTATTGCGTAACCATTAGCTGCTTGTAAATAGGTTGTATCATATGCGGTCGGTTCTGTGCGGTAATTCAATGGAAGGACTGAAACGGCGGACCCGGTATCAACTAAAAATTGGATTACTTTATCGGAATGATTGGTAAGAGAAACTGGTAGGGTAAAAATATTTGAAACTAATATATTTGAAACGATTGGTATCATTTTCGGCGGAGAAGGATGAAAAAGGCCCTTGCCAGAGGTTGCCGGTGTCGCTGAGGGACCATTCAGTTTAAAGTCGGTGCGCCGTTTGAAATGTTCCATGTGCAACAATCGAGGCATTTACGAGCGTTTCTTTGGTATTTCCCATGATATACGCATGTTTTGGGTTTAAATAATTCACTATTAAAAAATCGGCAACCGAATTGACAAGAATTCGCGTTGTTTTTAAATTTTTGGTGATAGTAGCAGATGAGTGTGTTGGTTGATAACGATCGGTTCCTAATGTGTGACCTGGATGTGTTTCTAGAAGATCTTACCGATTGGTGGTTGATACTAGCTGTAAGTATTGAAATGGAGTCTTGTAGTGATTTGGTTGTTTGTTTCAAAAGTTTTTATTCGGTGTTCTGAGTGTTAATGCTAGCTGTTATAGTGAGAACTGGTTGATTTTGTTTTATCAATTCATAAGACCTATCTGCAATAATTGCTAAATCATCTAAAGGCACTGATGTAGGTAAAAGTATCTGAAGTTGTGATGGTAAACTTTGTATGAATAGCTGTCTCAGTAACTCGTCGTTTTGAGTAAAAGCTTGGTTAAGAGAAGACAAATCAACCCTTGCTTTACGCAAATATTCAGTGGGTTGATTATTCCCTATCATTGTAGATTTGAAATATTTAGCAATGATGTCATATTGATTTGGATCGGTCAATGAAGATAAGGCTTTGGTGACTTCGTCGTACGCGTTGGCTGACATGAGAATTTGAGGTATATTAGTGATCCTTGTACAATAGTCAGACGATAAGAGAGATAAAAGGCTGTATGCTTGTTGTTGCGAAACTAGTCCGGCAGTTTTTGACCAATTTTTATGAATGCTTAATCAAGAAGCTATCGAACCACTGGAATCGAGAAAGAATTTTACGCATGGAGCATGAGTGCTTATCGAATCAAGTTCGAAAAAGTTACTTTTTATTTGAGGCGAATCAGACGTAGAACCACCAACAAGCTTCAAGTTAATATCGATGTGGTTAATTGGTTAAGAGAAAAAAATCTGTGAGATATTTTGATCAATTTGGGATGATCCTACCTCCAGCACAGATGCAAAAAATACGTGTGGATGGTATATTAAATTTTGAAGCGATCATTTTGTATAGATATTGTTTTGTTTCTGTGTGAAGAGTGTTAAAATGCCGCGGTTGATTCCCTGTTTTAAGTATAAAGGATAGTTTAGGTTTTTAGGGTAGGTCATGCGCTTGTATACACAAAAATTTACGATTAACACTGAAAAGACACAAAAATGAAAACATATAAGCAAAAACACATACACGGAATTAAAATATATAAGGTTCATAAAATTGAGGAGAAAATACCACTGGTATTATCAAATTCGCCACAATAATTCGGAACGGAAAATATCGTGACGAGCGAACGGTTCGCGTAAAACTCATATCCATCTTGAACAACTTGATGAGCTCGAACGATTAGATTGAGGTTATATTTTTCCAAAAATAAATCGATAACGTTTGGTGCAAATTGATAAGAATTTCCCTGATCATTGATAATCCATCCTTTCAGTTTATTCATAGCTTCAACGGTGTTCATTTCCGGATACCATTGATCATTCCACAAAATACCACACTTTATCCCACTTCTGACACCATTTTGAGGTGATACCTCAATCTGAGTGGTAATAACGGGAGGACTTCGCTCAGGTTTTTGAACAATCAGCGGCTGTTTGAGCACGGTCACGAATTTCAGAAAATATCGCATTATTCCAAAATAGTAGACAAAAATGACCAAATGAAATCCAATTTTAAAATTTTTTATTATTTATCAAATTGGGTATTAAAACAAACTAAAAAAATGATCAAAATAAAAACATAAATTACAAGATTCATTTAATACACAAATTCATTAAAAATTAATATTATTTTTAACATTAATGCTTTTTAATGTAAAAGTAAATCTAGTACCTGATAAAAAATATTTCATGTACAACAATCTATTTTTTTCTAACAACAAACAAAAACATGAACAAATGAAAATTTTAATTAATGAACGGAAAATTTACTCATTAGAACACGCTTTGATAAAATTACAAATTGTAATATCAATCGAAGCACAAAATGGCGAGAGCATTCCCAATAAATACACAATGAAAAACAAATCAAATAATAATATAATATTTCAATATTAGTAACAAGTTAAAAAAAAGTAATTGATATTAAGGATGAAAAGATTAAAGAATACGAAATACTAATAATGTGTACATAAGTTTGAAAACAAACTCAACAATAAAATAATTTATACAAGTTACAACACAACAGCGAACACTTGATAAAATAATTTTGATGAATTAACTTGGTCCGCTTGACCCTCAGTTCGCCCCGAGGACCGGATGGAGACAACAGAGTTGCGACGTGGCTTGGCTCGAATTTGCTGAGCCCATATTTGAATCAAATCCGTATTACATTTCTCGTTGAAACCGGAAGAAAATTTGCGTGATTCCAAATCGATCACAGTTATTGGAGACAGTCTTTTGTCATTAGATGCAAGGGTACACTCGTCACAGTCAGCCAGTCGACCCAACAGATGGTCCCTGTACCAAACAGGACTCGAGAACGAGTCTTCAATTCGAAAATTACGATCAGCTTTAGAAGGAGTAATCGCATTCTGGCACAGATTATCATCATTGATCATAATGTACGATTTTTGAATCAATTTCAATTCGGAATCGGTTTTCTTTAACAAATCACAAACTCCCTCTAAAGCGGACGAGCGTTTCATTCCGCTCCTCGGTGGAATAAGAAGTGAGCGATATTCAGTAGGCCTTCACGGTTTCGATAGAGATTCGTCTTGACTGGTCAACGACAATTGCGTCTCATCAAATAACACTTCATGGAAACTGCCCGATAAGGCAGATACGAACAAAAAGTTAATGGTTTGACTAGTTGTCATCAGATGAGTGTAGATAAATTCATCGAAAAAGTCGTTCTGAACAATCGTCTCAACGACAGACTGAGAATCCGGATTGAGATCGGAATCGAAAAAAACAACCGAATCGTGATTATTACTGCAACTCGTTTTGAATGACAATTTATTATCATTATTCCGACAATGTTTGGTCGGTTGCGTAGAAAAAAATTCGCAATCTCGGCTCAAAATTCGAATTTTTTAAATCAAAATAAAATTCAATCTCAAAATCTTTATTCATTGTTATTGTCAACGTCAACAACCAACAGTTCCTTTCTTTAATTTCGTTAAACAAAACAGAATAAAATCAAGGTCCATAACTCATTTAAAAAAAATTAATATCAACATTATCGAATTTCAAAAAATGCAGGTCATCAGAAATTTTCAATTATTATCTCTTTTTATTTCTTTTTGATCTTTTATGGAAAATTGATTTATTTGATTTGATTTTATAAATAATAATAATAATTGAATTTTGAATTACAATAATTTAACTGAAAAAAATTATTAGTTCAAATTTTTTCGAATCCCGAACATCCTCCCCCCTTTGACCTCATCTAGGTCAACTCAATTCCCTGTGACAATCATTTTCTACTTCCAACGGACACAATCGATTCAAGGGTCTAATCACCTCTCTCCCTTCTCGCAATATTACAACCACTCTCTCCTTCCCGCCTGGACCAGTTATTAACTTCCTTTCTCCAGTTCCCAAACAACATCTCCTCTGATTTCTTTCGGTGGAATATTAAATTTATTCCGCCTCACCAAGATGGAACTAAATCTTGTTTCCATCTTTTCCACCAATGTTCACTGATCTCTTGTAGTCTCCGCCATCTCTTCAATCATTTTGAATTCTGTTTTTGATGATTCTTTAACAACTCCATTATATCCAGCTTGAATAAAATTATTATGTGTCAGAACTAGCTCGGATTATCTATCTGAATCCAACACTAGCAAAGGTCTTTTATTTAACAATGATTCAACTTGCGTTATTACAGAAATTAGCTCTTCGTCATTGCGTTCCCAACTATTTTTGACAATGCCTTTTTTTGTTTCTCTTATCATCACTTCAAAAATGCCTCCAAAGTGAGGAGTCTTTGGAGGATTAAATATCCATTTTATTTTTCCATTTTTTACTTCTCGTCTTAAGTCATAAGTATCTATTTCGACTTCTGAGCTCGTTCTTGCATACCCAACAAAGTTCGTTCCATTGTCTGAAATTATTACTTTCGGAATCCCTCTACGCGATATAAATCTCTCGAACGCTCTCGCAAAAGAGTCGGTGTCCAATCCGAAGGCAACCTCTAAATGAACTGCTCGACACAGCAAACAAGTGAATAGACAAATATATCGTTTTTGTTTAACCTTCCCTCAACCCTGAATGGTTAAATATTGTCCCGCATAATCAGCTCCAACCTTCGAGAAGGCAACTAATGGTTCTCCTAATCTGAAATTGGGTAATGGAGCCATCACTTGATTTATCCCTTGTCTCTTCTCTCTCTTACAAACTAAACATAGATCGAGAACTTCTGTTATGACTCTCCTCACTTTCAATATCTTTCCTCTCCAATATCTTTCGTTCAGTTGATTCATATAATTTATTGTTTTTAAATTTTTTAAAATAAATTGATAAATATTGTTTATATTATTATTGATAAATATTCATTTTGAAAAATACTAATTTATTAATATTGTTTATACTTTCGAAAATTTTCTTTTTAAAAGGCCGAAAATCTTAAAAATAATATCATTGAAAGAAAAAAATATCACGAATAATTTTTATGGTGAATTACAAAAGAATTTGTCAATGTAAATTAGAACAAACAAACGTACGAGCATTACAACAATAAACGAAGAAAAAGATTGCAAATTCTGTAACATTTACTTTCGCTCATTTGTCTAATAAACATTGCACATTTTTCACATTTATTTTACAAATTATACTTGGTCTTCCGTTTAATTAATTGTTCTAAACTTTCCTTTTAGGATTTCCAAGTTATTTTATTAATTGCATTTAAATTAAGAATTGACTTATTAGATAGTCCTGGTATAATTTTCTAGCCTAATGTAATTTATTATTATTTTTCTGTAACCGAGTGTCTCTTCAACAGTTATATCATTTTTCCCATTTCTATTTTCATTTTCATTTTACTTTATTATTATTTTTATGATAATAAATTAATTTGGCACCCAAACCATCATTCTTTTGAAAAAAATCATCTAATTTATACAACATACACATTTCATGTGGTCAACATACAAAATTTATGAAGGATATTACACAACACACAATTACACATACAATCAAATAAACAACATAAAACCTGATCTTCCTGTTTTTCTATTGAAGCACATTGATCATCTCTCCATGTGACCGTGCATCTTCGTTTTCCAAATTGCGTTATCAATTCATTTCTCCATTGAAATATTTTTGTTTCGTTTCATCAAGATATTCTGTTCTTCGGCATTGTTGTAATTTTCATCATCACAGTTCATTTCCCCCACTGCTAATCTTTGTCTCGGATAATCTCTTCGGTTTCCTCGAAAAAAATCCTGTGTTTCTTTGAATATGTTCTCGTTCTGATGACATTGTGATTGAAAGTGTCCCTATCTTTGACAGAAAGAACATTTCCTATTGGGACAATCTCTTCTGTCATCTTCATGACAGATGATGTAATTGAAATTTACCTTGCAATTGCACATTCAGGTGATATCATGACATATAAAATCACCGGAATTTGAACTCTAGTTATGTCATGAGATTTGACATCATTGGAGTTCAATATTACTAAATGTGGTGAGTAACTAAAAATTTATTATAAAACAAGGTTTGTTGCCCAGATGGGACTTTATCTGATTGTTGATGGGCTCATTTCTTCAGGATCCCCGTTCGCCACCGCGGAGATTACTGGAGATTGTGTTTGTTGCAGCATCATTGTCGGCATTTTTATCTTCTGATGGGACATCCTCAAATATTGCACCTTCAATTGTCGGATTTCTCGGATCATGTGCAGGATCATCACGATAGCGGGAGAGGTTTGTTGTGTCTCTTCCGTCATTGAACGCTTCCCAATAACGTGAACTCCATCGAATGTTTGCTTCTGATCGTAGAATAGGCTATTGCTTTCTCCCGATGTGACAAGAAGATCGCTTTGAGTGCCTTTCTATTGTCTGGGATCCATTTTCCCAGTGCTCTTACAATGAAAGTGAATAAAAATACCCTATGATCGCTGTAACGGTCTTGTATTCTTTTAGCAAGGTCCTTATAGTGTTCCAGATTATCCCTATTGGCCCGCAGCAGATTTTCCCTTTCATCAAAGGGACATTTTACATCAATCAGAACTATACGTTTTTTGTCAGGGAAATACACCTGCAAGTCTACTCTGAGCGGAGAGTGCACAAAGCGACAACGATGATTAACGTCTATTTCAGCATTGCAATATTCTCTGATCTCGGATGCAAGTATGTCAAGGACAGTATCATGACGTGCGTTGGTATAGGTCATTAGAGGAGTAGGGGGGGAATATTGATAAATTGGTTTGTGGATAAATTGATAGTTGGTTTGTTTTTCCTCCACGAACCGATTTTACAAAAAAATGCTTGGAAGGTAGTATAATATAATTATAATCAGTTAATTATATTATTTAACTACGCTGTTATGGCGATATTGATTTATTGCCTTTTTTATTTAATTTGTCATTTAATATTAAATTTCATTATTGTAATCATGTTCATTCCTTTTCAGTTTATAAAGCCGTAACTGGAACTGTTACAAAGATGATAACACCTATGATGCAATAAAAATAATAAACATGACAAAATAATGACAATAATGATGCTAGTAATAAACAAAAATATGTATCACAACAACAATACAAAAATACATATCACACCGTCAGTAAGTAGGGCACTACATCCATCAAATTTAAATATCTGTCAAAAATCAAACTCTCCAATATGTTGTCGTTTCCATCATAGATTTCTGTTCCTTTGATCGTCAGGTTCATGGGGGTCATGGTCGCCATATTAATAATACTAACAGCCGAAATTTTATAACAAGATTTATTAAGACTAAAATGGTCTGTAATCACCGGCTGGGGTATGAATTGTTTCTTCAATTGATTCTTCAAAAATTTGCCAAAATCGGCAATGATTAACAATTGTATTTTTTATAATTTTTAAATAAAAATTAATTTATTTCACAATTAGTAATATAATTTTTAAATTTTTTTTATAATCTCATGCTTCAAAAACCAACCAGTCTCAAACATATTATAAAACTCATTCAAAAGTCACTTAACATCATTCCAATATCCCTCGCACTGCGATAAATTTGTTTACTTGTGTAATTTTTGTAATTTTATTTATTTCTCTATAATTTGAAGTATTATTTTACTTGGCCTTTTTATTTATTTGATCCCAATTTTTGATTACAAAACGATTAAATCAATTTCAATTTTTAATTTCTCTGAAACAGAATTTTTAATTTTTAATAACGACTCGACCTGAATCGTCCCGGTTTTGGCGGCAACCGATATATAAATCGGTTTAACCGGTCGCCGGGTCAGCCGTTCCGCTTGAGAGCGTCTGCGGCATTGTCGATTAGAGAGGACCAAATTCCATCACTGATTTGTTGATTTGAAACCATCGAGTAAACGGAATGAATCGAGATAAATTGAATTGAATTTTGTTTTTTAAAAAAATCAATTCGATCATTTTTAAAATTTATTATTTACTACAGTAAAACAATGCCATTTTACAGTATTGTTTTTATTTACATTAGGAATTAATTTCTTACATTGAAAAGAATAGTTTTTCGACACAACAAAATAAGTATTTTTTAAATGAAAAAATAGATTTTCTATGTGTTTTAAATGTGTTAAAATGTTGTGGTACGCAACAGTAATAATCGGAAGTAACTGCACTATCTGTAAGATTTAAAATTGTGTTTTTGCATAATCGATAATTAAACAAATAAAATTTTAATTTAATAATAATTAATCTTAGTTTTTTTCATTAAAATCTTTTTAAAATTTTTAATTTTGTGTCAGGGTACTTTTTTCGGGTCACCTTTTGAGGTAACCCAAAGAAACCAATCACATTGTTTGAGGTCCGCGCATGAAAGTTGCCACTCTATTCTTCATCCAGTCTTCCTTGAAGCGTCATTTGAAACTTGTATGGAATAGGTCCAGATTGATTTTCATGATTTGTTTAAAAGAAAATTTGCTTACTGCTAATTCTTGCAAAGTGATTCTTTGAGAAGCAGTTTGGTTTCCATGAAAATAGATTCTGGTGTTTTTTTCCTTCGACTTTCTGCTTGTCAGCTGTAGTCGAAATCAATTAATCTTGAAAAAAATAAATAGTGATTACAGTTAAACGATCCGAACTTTCTTTAAAAAAACTGAGATGGACATTTTAATTTCTTGTTGTTTAAATAATATTCCTCAACGATAAATAGACGATGATGAGGTTCAATTTTTATTTGTCAGCATTTAATTGATTTATTCACATTGTTTAAATGATTTTAAATGAAATGATCACGAAAAATGGTGAAAACTGTGAAAAATGGGAAAACCTACTACATGTGCTCGAGCCAAAGTAAACATATGAAAGTTATTTTGAGTAATTTTCACTTGGAACCGTGGGCTATCTTCATGATCCGCTCTCACGACACCGGGTGGTTTCGTTGAACGAGCAACGCGTGTTGATAGGTGCAAGTATCGCATTCGGTCGGATCGATTCCGCCAGTAGTGCGGATTTTGAAGACCATGTGTTTTATTTATTAACTTGTCACATCAAAAGAAAATGAACTGTATAGGCTTTATTTAGTTCTTGAAAATGTTAACACCAATTTAATCGCGTTAAATTTAATAAAACAAAGTCGATTCCATTTGAATTTATTTTCAATTTTTTGATTGATTTTTTTATCGTCTGTTTTTTTGAGCATTACACCTGTATATTACTTTGGAGGTTGACCTAAAGTTCATCGATTGAATCAGGGCTACCACATGCTTGTTCACCGATGCCGATTCCTGTAAAGTGAGGGAGAGAGGATTTTCAACGGTACAAGAACGTTACCCGTGAGTGATGGCATTCGTGTAATAATACAAGGGCCACCATCATGTCAATCAGCGCCACTTAATTTAAATTTTGCGCAAATTTGTTGATATAAATAATCGATAGTAGACTGGTGTCTATATATATATATATATATATATATATATATATTAGGGTTATGACTTTTTGCTAACCCCATATTTGCATAGCAGGAAAAGATGAGTTTTAGCACCAGATTTACAAATTTGTTCATTTCAGATGTTAGCAAGAAAAAAACCAAACCATTTTTCTACCGAGCCTTATTATAACCAGTAATGCATAATTTTCTAGCAAAACATATTTATTTCAAGACAAATGCTGTTTAAGGAAAAAAGTCAATTTTTCATAGTTCTAAGAGTCAAGGAAATTTATTGCTACACAAAATAAACCTGTCTTTCAACTAATCAGCCGATGTAAACCTTAGAAACATCTCCTCCATAATGTGAATAGCACATTCTACACACTGATTGTTCCTTTGAATTCCATCAATAACTGAATCAGATGTTACCCAATGTCTTTCAAAGCATTGTAATGCTTTGGAATATTGTTGTAATCGTGGCTTCAACACATCAACTGCTGATTGCCAATTTTTTTGATCAGAGAACAAAGAGTGGCACCAAAGACCTGCTATGAATGCACATAAATTTTCAAACTCGCCTGTACGTTTTTGAGGAAGTAATATAAATTCAAGGAGTGCAAAAATGGCACGACAATTCCAACGGGCATTGAATATCCAGCTCCACCATTCGAAGACAGTTGTAGATTGTTGAATTCTTTATCTTCCCTGTTCATCCAGCTGTTCATTTTGACATCTGAGACGTCAAATAACATCGAGAAAAAGTAAACTGCATCAATTTCAGGTTTTTTCTGATATTTTTGATAATCTGCAATAATATTTGCGACTTTTCTTTGTATACAGGGTGCGGCAGCTATTTGAGAACAAAATGACATAAAGTTCAAAAAATGAATATACAACAGAAAAATAACATTTATTACAATTTAAAATTTTACATATATTAACACGTACA
>MQRK01254986.1:0-47359 GCA_001938485.1 Girardia tigrina
CGTGGGACATCGCGGCCGTAACTAAGGTGATCGCGACCGTTGCCATGGTAACCGCGACCGTAACTAAGGTAATCGCGACCGTTGCTATGGTAATCGCGACCGTTGCCATGGTAACCGCGCGGCCAATCGGAAGCGTTGCCAAGGTGATCGCGACCGTTGCCATGGTAACCGCGACCGTTGCTATGGTAATCGCGACCGTTGCCATGGTAACCACGGTAACTAAGGACGACCCCCCCGGGGGGGGTAGTGGTCCAGAACGCCCATTTTTCCCCTACTTGAAACCCTGCTTCATCCACCATATTCACCAGACCTCTCGCCAACGGACTTCTACTTTTTCAGGCATTTGTACAACTTCCTACGTGAAAAAATTTTCAAAAACCAAAATAATGCTCAAAATGCCTTCCAAGAATCCGTCGCTTCAAGAACCGATGCATTTTATGCTGATGGAATAAAACAACTTGTTTCTCGTTGGCAAAAATGTATTGATGCCAACGGTTCATACTTTGATTAATAAACTTTTGTTTCTGTGAAATTGCACGTCTTTGAAGTTTGTGTCCCAAAACCGCCATTATTTTTTGACCAACCTAATATAAATTTAAATTCGAAGTTAAAATTCAATTATTTGCATGAATTTCTAAATCATCTTCAATTTTGAAATGGCTTGAGTAACCTATCTAATGGTTATTCGAGGGCTTGACAACCTAAAATCAACATTATAGCTACATCCTAAAAAAAGTATACTCGAGGACTAAGAATCTACATAATATTGATAACGTCGTAAATAAAATTAAATTAAACAAACTAGAATAATATTTTTATATAAATTAAAATTATTGGAAGTGGCGAAGAACCTTTTGGAGGTGGCGAAGGTCGACCGCAGAATGCATAGGGGCACCAGTTCGATCGCCGCCTATTTCATCAAGGCTCTCTTCGTCCTGTACTGTTAACCGTAATTAGACTGTACATGAACAACGTGAGTGAGCATGCAGTAGACATATCAACCCCTTCAGACACTGAGACTACAGGTCGGGCAATACCCGTCAATGGTTTGAACCTGCAGGCGCTCCGAGCGCATACAGCTTGCTGATGTGCGTGGAGGAGGCGCGTCCGTTCCCCTGAACACTAATGAAACAATATTTAAAGGATCGAAGTCGGTTTGAGTTACCCTTGACCTCAAATAACGGATGGGCGCTCGAGTTTGCAAAAATGTTGTAAAGAGAGGGGAACGCGACAATTGGGATAGTGGCTTCGAGGATTGCCTTGTGCATTGGCGGTAGCGATTGTATAAAAATCGTCTAAGGATCAAATTGTCGTTGTCTTTAGTGATACCAGGAATCGGAATGCCGGTTAAGTTGATTGTAAGATAGCTTTGTATTGATGTCTGATTAACCAATCAGATTGAACGATGATGCAAGGAAACTTGGAATCAAGCTGAGCAGTACTTCGATGAAGTTCGCTAAGTCAAATCATTCAATAAAGCCGTATGTAGGTACAATCGGCGTCCCAGCCCCTCTGCGACTTAGTATTTTAAAAAATGCGAGAATCTCATTAATAGACAAATCTTTACCTCTAAGGGAAAATTAGTTAACATTTGCAGCTGAGTAGATAGAGTAAGATTGTTGATCACTACAAATATTACAAAGATAGAACCTCATCTAATTCATAAGATAAGTTTTCTATATTTCAGAAGAATCGGGATTCACATTATGAAATGTTATTTTTTTAATATTCAAAATGGGAAAAGTAAATTATCTTTTCTTTTCTGCATATAAGAAACAATAATCGATTCTAAGTAACATAAACAAAGATAAAAAAATAGCAAAAATAATTCATCTGAGATTATTTATGGCCTAATAAAATTGCTTATTTATTGTTAATTTCTGGCATAAAATTAAAGTTTCTAAAAGTTAGAGATAAATTTTCTAAATTAATTTTTTATTTGCACCTGAATACCAATTATAAAAAATTGCTATTTTGCGCCAGAAAATTGAATCTACTTTTTAATAACACCTGTAAGGATTTTGGAATAATGAAAAGGATGATTTGAAAGTTATAGGGCTTTTCATTTGAAATGCGACACTTTTGCATTTGAAATGCGACATTATAAAAATTATAAAACTTTTTCTTTAATTAAAATATGCCATTTTTAATAGATTTACATAAAATCAGTGTGTTTATAAATTTTTTAAAATTTAAAACTCCATTTTTCAATATTTTAGATTTACTCATAACTGGAAAAACAAACCTGATAAATTATATTCGTGAACGAATAATCTCAGTGTTTGAAGGTGGTATGCATGCAGCAGCCATTGCCACTAAATTTAACGTCCACAAAGCAATTGTGTACTGTATTCTAAAAAGATATACTGATACTGGGCAGGTCTGAGCTAAAATTAAAGGTGGCAATAATTTCACGCGCCTAACACCTGATGTAAGTGAATTAGTCCTAAGGTTGATTGAAGAAGATTACTCAATATCATTGAGCAGTATAAAAAGAAATGCCAAAGACAAATTTGATATTGACTCCTCAATTTTGACAATCCATCGGCAGTTACAGTGAAACGAATCGGCAGTTACATGCTTAAAAGGTGAAGCAAACTACTCTATTGCCTCTTGCTCGTACCTCATAGGACCAGATAGAGCGAAGATTTCAGTATGTATTTAACTGGCGGCTTTGATTGCAAAAAGCGATGGAAGAAATATTCTTTTTCTTGATGAAGCTTGATTCAGCATTAATTTAGAAAAAGATATGGTCGGACTCTCAAGGGTCAATCTTCTATTCAAAGTGTTCAAGCAATTAGGAGCAAAAAATATCAGTGTTTGCTGTGCTATAACCAAACAATCTGTTTTTTATGATAAAAAACAAGAATGGGACTATAATACTGTTACATTTTTAACGTTTCTGGAGGAATGAATTTTAAAATTAAGAGAAACTAATAGTGAAAGAATGATTTTTATAATGGACAATTTTCCATTTCATAAATCATTGTCGGTTATTGGAACAATTGAGTCTGTAGAACATAAAATCTGTTATCTTCATCCTTCATCACCATTTCTAAACCCCATTGAAAATATTTTTTCAAAGGTTAAGCAATATGTGAGATCAATAAGGCCTAACAGCAATCAACATCTATTGGAACTAATTGATTTGGCTTTTAACTCGGTTATGTCTGGAGAATGCGAAAATTATTATTGACATATTTTGAGCTTCATACAAAAGTGCATTAATCAAGAAAATATCGAATATGAAAATTAAAATAGTCAGAATCAAATGGTTTTTTGATTTGTTAATTGTAATTTTAAGACAAATAGTATATATTATACTTTTTTGTTTATTTTGCATTTCAAATGAAAATGTATCGCATTTCAACTGAAAAAACACTGCAAGTCTGACACAAAGTGATTCTTAATTAATTACAAAAAAGAAAACCATTAAAAAGAATTATATATATAAAGATATACTCTCTTAATGGGCAGCCAATAATAAATATATTTATATATAAAGGCAGAAAGTAATAAAATTATCAGCGATTGTGGTGTAACCCGAGAAGAATTAATTAAGTGATTTTATCACTTATTTTATTAGTTTAACGATATCAAAATTTTCGTCTATTAAACGTTTTGTGAACTCGAACAATTGTTATTAATTTTACGATTGAATGTTTTCTGTGAATTGGAATATTAAAGGTTTTTGTTACGAATAATTGTCTGAATTTTTACGATTAAAGGTTTTGTAAACTAGACAATTAACGTTTTGTTTTTGTTTCGAACATTTTTCTAATGTTTGCGATTAGGTGGTTTAGTTTTATTTTTGAATCGAAAAACATTTGTTTCAATATTGACAAATGGAGATCGAACTTATTTGTGAATATACTTAAGTATTTTCAAATTCTAAAATTTGACCCTTTCGGTAAAATTATATGACTATTTTGAACGAATTCAATGAAATAATATTGTATCAATGGGCCCAGCACACCAATAACGAGCTGCCATATGATTCAAAGAGCGCCTCTGCTATCACCGTCCGGTCTTCGGGCCAACCCGAGGATCGACCAGAACAATCAGTAAGAAAATATCTGAAGGTCAAATTTAAAATTTCATGGGTAACTTTTCGAATGTAAATAATTAAAAGACTCAAAATCCATCACTTTGTTGTCAAAATTGTGGGAGCAGAGAACGTTATCAGCTTCAGGAGATTTCTACTAATTACCAAAGAGTTTGCAGGAGAGCAGTATACACTTTTTGACCGGAAAGAAGGTTCTGAATAAAGAACAAGCTTTGCAGAAGAGAATGTCATAATTGTGTGTGAAATCATTGAAGAAAAATTTCACATCAGTTATTCAGCCATTCCAAGAGTCACAAGAATTTTAAAAAACTAGTGTTCGCCTCATATTTAATACAAGTACTTAGAAAAATGTCACTTTGCAACAGATCCAGTTTTTTTCACGAAATTTTTCTCTCCTGATAATTAAATTTATATTTATTCGAAAATTAGAAGGAAGAACTGTCCTCACAATAGCTTTGCGGTATTGTGAAGAGACCATATATCTGTGGTGTTTCTTTATCATTACTTTCGATGTTTTTCATTCATAATAATACAAGAATGACATGAAAATGAAATTTAATTTTTACTTTCGCTTCTCTTGTGAATTTATTATTATGATGAAGACCATTCAAGAATGTTATAATAGTTCTTTTAGGGATTGGTTTCTGAAAACCAAAAATATGCCGTCTTGATTTCAATTTTACAACGCATATTTTTCCCCAAGGTTTACATTGATTTTATCCTTTTGATGTCGACTTTGGTACTCATTGGGAAAATTATTGCGACTCCATCTTAATAAATGTTTCATTCATCATTAAAAAATATGTGGTACATTTTACAGAAGATTTAGGAAGATTCTTCATTGCGTCTTTGTTCCTAACTTACTATTTTTTCTGTACGAGTGTTAGGACTTAGGGTACACACCAAATATTTATCTCATGATAAATTATTTATATATTGTACCAAATTTTAAATCTTGTTATTGTATTTTACAATATTAAAATGTTTGTAAAAAAAGATGGAAAATGAATATTTGAATACGTGTTAGCCAGAGGAAGATTTCATACTAAGTAAATGATGTACTACTTCAAATAATGGAAATTGTATAAATATAAAATGTAATATTAGATATTTTACTCCCACGAGAAAAATTTTTAAGCAACTAAAAGACAAGTTTTTGTAAAATAGTTTCTTAATTGGATTTATTTTCTTTATTTGTGAATTTACTTCCTTAATTTAATAAAAAAATGAACTTTAGATTATTTTATTATACATATTGTGAAAATAATAAGTTTTTAGAAACTTTTAATTTGATAAATTTCTTAAAAACTGGTCACCTTTTAATAAAATTTATAATAATAATAATAAGAATAATAATAAGAATAAGAATAAGAATAATAATAATAATAATAATAATAATAATAATAATAATAATAAATAAAACATTGAAATATATAATCGTCAAAAGAAAATCGTTTTATATCCTCTCTTTTCTTTGTTATTTCACTGTAAAAACTGAATTGTTGAAACATTAAAAAAACTTCAAAATGTTTAATTATTTGCAGATGTTGACTTGAGCAAACATTATTTACCAATAACATTTACATTTCACTGAAAAGTTTCGGTTTTTCGAATGAATACGAATTGTTTTTTGAATTTTTTTTATAAAATATGTTCACTTTTGTTTTGAAACTGAAACGAAATGAAATTTTAGACATTCGATTTCTTTAAAACGCCTATCAGAGTTTTCATAAATATAAGTATAAAATAAAAATATTTTTTTAAATTAATAGACAATATAAAATAACAAAGGGGAAGGGTCACACAAGTACAAAGTCTTCAAAAAATATAATTGTGTTAATATTATTCAGTCTTGTTTAATACATAATCAATTTATAAATAATTGAGTTAAATTTTATTTATATTTATAATTCATTGATATTGTTGGGGTATCGGAACGATCTTTATAAAACAGAAATCAAAAGAATAAGATTTATATTGTTTTTAAATATTTATTTATTATGCATAAATGTACAATGATTAAATCAAAGTGGAAATATTTAAAAAGGAACTTAAACCTATTAAATGATTTTGGATTTTGGGTAATTGAGGAAACGATATTTCGCTTGCCTCAGAATAGATTTTAGAAATATATAAAAATATATTAAACGAGATATATAGGTTATATGTATTCGTACTTTATTAACTGATGATTGACGATTTCACTGTCCGAATAATTTAAGCTCGACTAGTTGTTACGAATCAATCACGAGCTCTTATAACTCTCTTGAATTTATTTATTTATCTCCGCGAGAGATTTTTGACCTTTCAAATTCTTAAAATTCTTCTTTCTCAATATATAATTAATAATTTCTTGAGTTTCTTGATTAGGTTCGTCTTGACCCTTTTTGAAAATTCTTGTGTCTCCTTCCTTTAAAAATCTTTACAATTTACCCCATTTACGTTCACCTTCGATCAGTTAAATTGAAAACCGTTATTCTGAAAACCTTTTAACACTAAATATTATCTTCTATTTCATTTTGTTCGATTATTATTTTTATTTTTAAATTTTTGCATTTTTTTTCAAAATAACCACTTTTTTACAATTTTAGACAATAATAAAATTTTGTTTTGAAAATGTAAAAACTCTTTTTATTACTTATTAATATTTACAAAGTACGAATTTGAACTCTGTATTTTTTTATTATTTTTTATTCTTTTTATTTTTGATTCACTTTTTTATTCACTTGATCTCTGGCCTACTGATTATTACTTTTTCAAACATCTTGAAATTTTCCTCCAGGAGAAATACTTCAAAAATCAAGGGGATGCTAAAACTGACTTCAACGATTTCATCGCCTCCAGAAAGTCAGAATTTTATGCAACCGGAATAAATAAACTTGTGCAACATTGGCAAAAGTGTATTGATGCTAACGGTTTTTATTTTGATTAATAATGTTTATTCTATGCTGAGATATTTGTTTTTAAAGATTAAGGTTAAAAGACGACATTATTTTTTAAACGACCTAATACATATATGTGTATATGTATATATTGGGTTACTAATATTTTATTGAAAAATTCTTTTCAAACATATTTATTATAATCAATTAAAATAAAAAATAAATTATTTAAAAGCAATTTTAGTTTCATCCCTCAAGAATTTACTATAGGGAATGTTCAGCAGAGCCTCTATGTAATATGATTGAATTAAAAAGCGATTTTATAATTTTCTATAGAAAGACACTACTTTTACACTTGAGATATTTAACACTCTTTGTCATTTACTCAAAGAGAAAAGTAATAAAATTAGATTATTTGAATGATTTTTTTAAAAAAAAGTAATAAACAAATGTTCAATAGGCAAAATATAAATAAATAAATCAATAACCGGGAGCAGTGAAATAAATTATTTTTCTATCAATAGAGAAGTGCTTGCTGAAAATATTTTTTGAGATTCATTGAAATTATATTATGTAAATTAACAAAAGTTTGATTAGAAATTGCATATTTGTATATCGATTCAGCAAATTTGTCATTGAAAAATAAATTTAAATTCCAAATAATAGAAAGAAAAGATAATTATATTATTATTTGTGGAGTTTAATAAAACAGAGACATAAAAAGAGATGCGAATAAATAATTTTCTTGTTAAAAGAATGTTAATAAGCAATCAAAATAAAACAATGCTATTAATATATTAAGGGTACCTTTAAGTAATGTCGTAATTCTGGATCAAACAGAAACATAATTTAATCTTATTCTTTTTTTAAATTTTGTTAATTAAAAATATATTGATATTTAAGAAATCTATTGGCAGTTATTATCATTTATTATAAACTTTCTTGTGAAACTTTTGCATAATAATATGTATCTGGAGAAATAAATAGAAAAAATATTAAATTGATGCTAGATAGAATCCATGCTAACAAAACCCAAAAAGAGAATGAAGCCGAATCTGTTAACATTATAAACATTCCTTATTCAGAAGGTTTTAGAAGATTTAAGAATAACATTTATAAACTTTCGATAATGTTACGACACTGTTCGGGACATCCAAAGTAAGAAATTACCTTAGTGAAATCTAAACTGTCAATTTAATGAAATATAATCTTGGGTACAAGTTTTATTATCACGAGTGTAAAAATTCATACATTGGTTTGTGGATCCGTGTAACCCTCCTCCCCATGCCAGATTATGGGAAACTAGATGGGTTAAAGTCCGTCTCTAGACGAATGTGGTAACGAAACTAACAGGGTTACCAATCCTGTCTGTGCAAGTGTAAAACGCTTTCAAGACCCAAACAAAGGGTCTGTAAGGACCCCAAATCATTGAGCTCCCAATCGGTTCCAGTGAGACAGAGACCAAAGACGGAGGATTGAACGTGGAGACCAGGAAGGTGTGAGAACAAAACGACGAGTGGGAGGAGCTTGCTCACTTAAAATTTTTGAAATAACTAATTTTTATAAATAACTTTTAAAAAAAGAAAATATCTAAAATCAAAAGTTTTTGGAAAGAATTATAATTAAAAATAGCTCTAATTTGACAAGATAGCTCTTGTCAATTTGACAAAAATAGCTCTAATTTTTCAATACTGATCTATATTTTTTTCTGTGTGTGATCACGTTCGTTTATCTTTTTTTTCTTTGTTCCATAGTTATCCGAGTTAGTTATATCAATATTTGAATATTCATAAAAGCACAAATAAAAATTTTTAATACAAACAAATTCAAACCGATTTTATTTTTCTTTTGTTAATTAATTCGATCATCTAATAAATAATCTTTAATTTTCAACACTGAAAAAAATTATGCTATGAAAACTCAATATTATAAATAATGTTTAATCTGATTTTAATTTAATCTTGTTTATTCTAAAATTTTATTTAAACGATATTAAAAACATGTACTCCGCACAAGGGTAGCCGAACATTCTCATCAGAGCAGGAAAAGTTCAATTCTGGAACATCTGACGAGATCAGGAAAGTGTCAATTGGGAAAGTGAATTTAAAATATCGAACTCAAATTTGGATACTTGTAGTGAAAGGATCATCACAGAAGCACTCCTCATAAAGCATTTCATACCATGCTTGAATGTGCAGAGGGAAACATCCAATCACATCAATATATTTTAATTGACATCAATAAATTAATCTACGAGTTATGTAATATATATTACACAACAACGATTCAAGTATAAAAGATTACTTTGCAAACCTCAAATAAAACATTTATTTTTAAATCATTAATAACATTTTAATTTGAAATCATTCAAATCAATTTAATTTTAAAAATTATTTAAAAGCTCAAAATTATTATTTTATTACAATTAATTGACGAAAATCGATTTCAAAATTATAATAAAAAATCTTATGCAAAATTTTTAAAATTTGATCAGCAAAACTTATGAGGAATATTTTGAATGTTTGTTGTTTTGTGTTTGAATGTGTATGTTGATTTGGAATTGTGTCTTTCCTACCCAAATGGATGATTATTATTTTATTTCTTATTATTTAAAAATATGTAATATTTAAATTTATTTCTTATTTAAAATAATTGTAAAATTTTAAATAAGTTAATTAGTTTTTACAATTTTAATAAATAAATCAAACTAATATTTTTTTTTAAAAACAACACTCCTCCATTAAAAAATATATTTTACGACAATATATTTCGACGGATCTACCGTTATCTTCAGGTCACTGATTAAAAATCAATTCACCTGTATATAAATACAAAAATGATGATTATGTAATCGATTGCATAAGATCATGCTAATCAAAAATTCTCAATAAGCTGGTTGAGACTGCCGATTGAACATTGATTTTAGGGCAACTTGACCTAATTAACAATGCTTCACACGACACTCTCTCCCAATAACTATCAAAATACTTACACATAATTTTGAAATTATCAAAATTAACATCACATTTACATTTTTTCCTATGTTTTGCAATATTACTCTTACTCTCTTTTCGACCATGTTCTTGAATCCGTTTACAGAGATGACGGGTAGTCTCTCCAATGTATGTGTTATTGTACCCATTACATTTATATTCATAAACAATATCAGAACAAAGTGTTAAAGGTGTAATAGATTTATTACTGAATATATTTTGAATTTTATGAGATCGTGATATAATTTTTAAATTTAATTCATTGTTAGTTGCTTTTAGCAATGCATTTTTAAAGTTTTTAAATCCTTCAGAATAAAAAATATTTAGGCATATTATTAATATAAAATGATCCTTTGATTTCTTTCTTAGATCCATCAGAAGAAGCCAAACTCTGATTTTTCGAAAAATCTTTCAAAAGTATTTAATCTACTGTTTCCTTTAATAATTTTTCTAGAAAAGATTTAAAATAACCATTCTGATTTAACAAAGAACTTAGTTTATTAACACTTTCTACAGATTTAACAAAGTGGATGACAACGACCATCAGCGATAAATTAAACCTTTAATCCTGTTTCTTTTATACTTAAGTTCACAAAAATTGTCCGGTTAAATATAGAAACCTGTATCAAATCATTTGATGTTCATCAAATGTTCATTTTCTTTTTAATAATGAGTGGTATAAGCAAACTGATGGGGTTGCTATGGGTTCACCATTAGCACCAACGTTAGCTTCTGTTTTTCTTTCAAAGATTGAAAATAAAATTAAATTGTTTGATGGAAATAAACATTTAGTATATAAATGATACGTTAATGATATATTTCTAGTTTTTAAAATCCTGGCTGACGTATTTCCATTTTTAAATTTTATGAATTCGTTACATTCAAATGTTACTTTTACAGTTGAAAATGAAAGGAATGGAGTCTTACCTTTTCTGGATCTTTTGGTTGAAAGAAAATCTCTTGGTTACGAGACTGGAATTTATAGGAAGCAAATAAATTCCAGTCTCATAACTAAGAGATCTTATTATTCACTTATAAAAATGTTTTGCGATATTGACCCCGACATTTTTTTCAATAATGATGATTTAAAAATAAAAATTGACAATAATTAACAATAAAATTTTTTTTTAATTATTTGAATTTTTTGGTTAAATAAATTTTATTTAATAAAATATTATTTAAATAATAGAAAACAGATTAGAAAATTGATTAGAAAAAGAACTTGAAAATTTATTTGAATTTATTTTATAAGAATGTCACATAGTGGCTTATCTTAATTATTATTATTAATATTATTAAAGAATTCAAATATTGATGTACCGAATATACTATCCATAGTAAATGGGTATAATAATTAAAATAATTATTATAAATCGTTCACAAAATTTAAGCCAAGACTTAATCATTGTTTGAATGTCTCTATGGACATATTTTATTCCTCAACTATTTATAATTACTATTTTCTTATTTAGATTATGTATTTAAAATTGTTTTCTGTCATTAAATAATACTTCATTTATTTTACGATAATTAATTCTGATATGAAATTTTAATATCAAGGGTATTTTTATAAAAAGAAGATCACCAGACAATAAACCATATGTCTTGCTAAGTGGTGAAATATTTATTTCACGTTTTTACAAAACTAATTTTTGTTTTTCAGAAATAATAAAAATTTGAGTTTGTAAAAGTATATTATGTTAATTAAATGTGAATTTATATTTTTTTGGAAAGGCTATTATTCCAGTACTAATCATAATAATTTTAGTCATAATTTATAAAAAACTCATACGTTATATCGGAGTCATCGATGAACACATTTAGTATATTATATATTTCTTACATTCAATTTTCCTTAACTCTTTTTATACGTCTGGGAATATGTTGGAAAAGTATAAAATCCTAATAACATGATCCTTTTTTCATGTGATATCGAAAATGCACTGGAGATCAAATAAGGAATTTTATTAATCTTATAAATCTAATTTTTTTATTATTCATTTAATTACATTCAAGCTATAATTCATAACTTTTTTCGTGTCTTCGTTTATTATCATTACTAAACTCTTCTTTTGAATTCTTTTCTTTTTTATCACTGGTGGTGTTGCGACCTCTCAGTTACCTGGTTGACCTCGGTTTAATTATCAATATTATTTATAGTTGTTATAAATAAATTAATTTATTCCTATCTATAATTCGATTCTCACTTAAAAGTCAGATCTTAGAAAATTATTTAGAAAATTCAAAATTTCTTCAAATTTATCGTCCTGTTTTTTACTTTCAATTCCCAATTTCTCGTAAAGTCTCTTTTTTAATCAGAAATAACTGATAAATGAAAAATTATTTGTAAAAATGTCTGGATTTATTTTTTTTATTTTTATTGGTATTGTAAATATTGATGTTTGTTAAGAAATAATTAAATTAAAATTAAATACAAAATAACACTTAAAAAGAAAAAATATATAAATAACAAAAAAATTAGGGAAAATCATCAAAATAGAACATCTTTTTTAAAATCATCAAAACAGAACATTTTTTTAAATGCTCGAATAATTTACTCGAAATGTCCTTTTTTAATAACACATTTGACCAATTTGTTAGGGTTAGGGTTAGGTTTGCGGTTAGAGTTAGTTTTAGGGTTTGTTGAGTTTAAAAAAAATGTTCTATTTTGCTGATTGCCCCAAAATTTAATAGAAAAAATGAAATAATGTTAAAAACGAATTTTTTTAAAAATTAATTATTTTGTTAAAATAAAATTTGATTAAAAAATTGACCTTGGAATTAGTTTGAATCATTCAAAATAAATCAAAAAGGTAAATTTTCGATAATTTAAAATCGAAATTTTGTACACGACTTTTTTTTGTCAGTGATCAAAAGTGCCCGGTTTTTACTTAAATAAATTCGCCGCATGCATCAACTCGAAGGTATCATTTGCACCGGCCCTGGTTTCCACAGGGGTTCTTTCACTCGTGGTCTCCCCCCGCACCCATCACTTGGGTGAACTTCTCCGCCAAACCCGACACATTTGCTCAGCTAAGTCCTTAATAACTCATCATCGAAGGCCGAGTCCTCCTCTCATGATGAGTTATCTACATCCTCTGATGAATCTCTAATCCTTGTCCTATATAGATTGGAGACTAACTCATCATCGGATGGATAAGACCATTGTGCTGCTGAGTATTTAACATTGGATACAGAGCAGCCAATTGCAATTTGTCTTATCACCTTTGGCGGGATCTTCAGAGTTGTTAAGATGTCAGTGCTCCTCTGCGGCCACGTCCCTGGGCACCCTACCTGGAGGTGAGCACTGTCATCATTGTGTTTGGCATTGCTGCCTTACAAGCAACAGCAAGAGCCTTGTAATGGTCAAGGTTCTTGCTGTTGCTGTTGTCTAAGTTCTTTTTCGTGTCGTACGGACATTTCACATCTATCAGGTACAGGATCCTCGATCCTGGGACGTATACCTGAAGATCAACTCGGTCCTGTGAGGGAGCATATCTGCACTCAGCATTTATCGACCTTGCAGTCCAAATACTGAGTAATTTGCTCCCCTATACAATAGAGGACCGAGTTGTTCCTATAATTTTTAAATCCCTCGCTATACTTACATTCTGTAAGTACATGGACGAGGGTCTCCTTATTGTGCGGGCACCTACGACAGTGCCTTCCGTTCTTAGTACTACCAGGTCGGTAGTTAACAGGTACTGTTTAGGTCATCACTTTATGATAAAAATACCATTCACTATAATTCAACCCCCTACCATAAACAGCGCTGCGGAAACTAATTGTGGATTGCAAACCTTCCAGCTCTGTTTTGTACATTCCATTTGTGTGTCCAAGATTTCTCAATCAGTCTTCTTATTGTCTTGGATACACTGGATTTAGAGAGGGGGTTAGGAGCATATTTTCATTCGTTTCATCTCGTAACACTTCTATATCACCGTTTGGTAATTTACTTTTCCACACCAGTGATTGGTGTATATGTAGGCATATGCCCCCTCGTTCTGCACCAGACTTACTGAAATCTGGTGCAGTTTTTTTAATGTTATGTATGCGAACTTAATTTTCGCCCACCAGTTTTTGATCTTCCCCGATTGTGTCCCAGCGTTCAGCCAGCGTATTGCTGTCTCAATCGACAAGAGACGTGTCTTTCGGGGACCTGTCGCTCCACGCTGAAGGGAGAAGGCTGCAGCATCCATTGTTGTCGTATCGCTACACACGATCATTTGGAAACTGTGGGCCAGCGACTGTATCAAGTATTCGTCAAGTAAAGACTTGATACCGACTTCCCCATTTTCTTTCGGCGTGTACAGATATGCATTTGAGGCATTCTTCTGCAGTCCCAACACCTTCTTATGCAACAGTCTGATCACATTTCCAGACTGTAGCTCATTTCAATTTAATTAGTTCTTTGCTTCAAAATATTGCTAGAAATTCGTCATTTTGTTTTTCCAATTCGGGAGACGTTTAAGAGATTGATCTCTGTTAAAAGCAAAAGTGGAAGAAATAAAATTTTTGAACCGAGTTGAATTATTTGATTTTTTCTTCGTTTGAAATTGTGTGATTTGATTTTTTGATTTTATGTGATTAATTGGCATTTTCATTTTACTACCTCACCTCCTAAATTTACGACGATCAAGTCAGTGTTTGAGCGACACAGCAGGTGTAAGTGTTGAAGATATCCCTAGGTGAGGGCAATTAGCTACATCAAAAATGCCTGAACGGCTCGAAAAAGTTCAAAGTTTTATCACTGCAGATCCTTCAACGTCTGTGTTTCCAGGGGCAGCCGCTCTTGACTTACCGCGAACGAGCTACCACCGCCTGCTTTTGAAACTTGATCTTAAGCCCTACTGTCCGCAACACGTGCTAATGCTCTGCGACTTTGATAGGCGAGAAGAGTTTTCCAAAACGATTTTGGAGAGATTCGACGCCGAACTACATTTTATTAACCACATAATGTGGACAGACGAATCATTGTTTCACCTATCTGTAGCAGTGTCACACACAACAATGTTCGGTGGGGTCCAAAGAATCCACAAGCTTAAGAACAGATTCTAAACTGTCGCCAGGGAATTATAGTGTGGTATGGAGTAACTTCGGCGATTGTCTTGAGACCTTATTTCTTTAATGGTCCAGTCAATGCTGATGCATATCTACACCTGCTGCAAACAACTGTGGGATCTGCCCGTTACCCAGCTTTATTACACAGCTGGTTAAACCAAAAGTTTCCTCAGTGGTTGATCAGTAGAAGTGGTCTTCTTTTTCGGAACTTGTTTTGAAGACTCATTCTTTTTTTTTATTTTTGACACCTGAAGATCCAGCTATAAAACTCAAGGTGATAGTTCTTGGATAATTGAAGTTTTTAGTACACAATGACTTACAAAACATGTATATGATAAATCATAATGAAATCATAAAGAAATCATAATAAATATTTTTAATGTAATTAAAATTTATGTTATAATATATTTATTTAATAACAATTTATCATTTGATTTATATATTTTGTACAAAAAAAATAACATCCGAAATCTAAATTTAATTATTTTTTATTGTTGAAAAGCCTCAGAAAAGAAAATATTATAGCAAATATTTACTTTTTATTTATTTATAATTAAAACTTTTTATTTGAATGTTTTTTTTTGTTTACAACTTTACGTTTCTCATTCCTTTGAAAACCTTTTGCGTTATATTTGAACCTTTTCCTTTTCTATCTTAAATATTAAATTATTTTATCTCATATCTTTCATTAAAATATTATTAATCTTAATCAGCGAATCTCCATCACTCCTATCATCTGTGTCAACATTCATCCTTTTATCAGATTTTTATCCATTAAATTGTTATACGAATGGACATCAAATAGTCCATCCATATTGTGGCCATTTTGCCGCCCTTGATCCCACATTTCTCGTTCAATAACGCAATAACAATTTAGATTATTTGATCCGTCATATATAAATTAATTTCAAATTTCTTTGAACTTAAAAAAACTTAAATCTGAAAAAAATAACCAAAAAAAAAACAAAATATTAATTTTTAAAGTGGAAAAATATCTCTCAGAAAATCCATTAATTATATTAGTCGGTAAAAACCCGCTAAAATGGATTTATTTCGAAATTTGATAGAGAAAAAAACAGATAAGTAATTACTAAAATTTATTAAAATTATTTATTTATATTTTTATTTTAAAATCCTTCAGTATCACAATTAATTCAGATTAAATAAATGTAATTGCAGTCAACTAATGACCCAAACAGGATACCAATGGGCCGACCTAAATGGGATTCCTATGACCCCACTCTCATCTCAGAATGTTTATTTGCTGCCGCAAATATTTTCAGTACTCTAAAACTGGTGTACATATTCACAGTGAATCCGAATCTTGGACCTCTTCAAATTTCTTTGGGAAGAATGCTGAATGATATTATGAAGTTTTTCCTTATATATATGTTAGTATTAGTGGCTTTCGCATGTGGCCTTAATCAGTTATTATGGTTTTATGCCAAGAAACGCGACGAAACTTGTTCTGATGAAAAAAACAAATATTTTCTGCCAACGATAAATTACAGTCAAAACGAACTATATAATTATTGCGTTACCAGAGGAAAATATTTTACAAAGTGAGTTATAAAAATATTACGATTACAATAAATAAATAAATTTCTCTATATTTTATTTATATTTTTTAAAATACAAAAAATACACTTGCTCTTTGTAACCTTTAACATTATTCAAGTGAAGGTTGATTAAAAAAAGTTCAAAATTATTTAAACTAACTTGATCAAGAACAAACTTATACTTTGAAGATTGTAATGCCAAGTTAAAATTGCTAATATAAATTATTATGGTGAACCACAAGTCATTTCGTATTTTCTACGTCTTTTTGTTCAATTGTTTCTTATTACCAAATCAAGATATTTTATATAGATGTCTTATATGTTTTAAAAACTCTTGAACTGCTCTATTACAATATATATATTAAAACTTTTAATTAGTCGTTAATATAATTTTTATGGTCTTTTAGAAAAATCATGGAAAACTTTGAAATTCGTGTTCTTTAACGCCATTACTGGAAACAGGGCTTAAACGCAACTGCAGCAACAAAGAAGATATGCGAAGTTGAAGGCGATAATGTGGTCTCAAATCGTACTGCACAAAATTGGTTCAAAAGGTTCAACGAAGACGACATTGACATCGGAGACAATGTATGTTCAGGCCGACCTATCACCGTAGATTCCGGAGCAATTCGTGAAGCCGTCGAGACAAATCCGTCAATAAGTATTTGCAGATTGTCGGCAAAACTCGATATTCCTCAAATATCTATTGTACGACACCTTCACGCTCTTGGCAAGATCAATAGACGATGTCAAGAAGTGCCTCATGAATTGACACAAATTCACATACAGCACAAATATTTACTAAATGTATAAAAACATTTCAAATACATTCCAGAATTGTGCATATTGAATTGACACAAATTCAAGCCGAAAAGCGTTTCGAAACGTTTTAAAATTGCTTTAAAATCCGCACGATGACCGTTTCATCCATCGAATTGTAACTTACGATGAAAAGTGGGTTTACTTCAGTAATCCAGACCAACAAGATCAATGGTTGAACCCCGGACAAATGGCGAAACCGATAGCGAAACGAGATCGTTTCTTAAGGAAGGCACTTTTGTGTGTTTGGTGAAATTTCGAAGGCCTGATTCACTTCGAGCTGGTTCCAAATGGTCGTACCATCGACGCTGACCTTTACTGCGCCCAACTTGATCGAATGTATGCGACACTTGGCGAGAAATACCCCGCTTTGATCAATCGAAAGCGAGTTCTTCTACAACAGGACAATGCAAAACCGCACACCGCCAAACAAACAAAGGAAAAATCAAAAATCTCGACGCCTTTGAACTTCTTCCACACCCAGCGTATAGTCCGGATCTTGCGCTGTGATGAATATTTTAATTTGTTTGAATGTGTAAATGTATGGATGTGGTATGTTGATTTAAGTATGTTGAATTTAGAATGGTGATTCTCCCACCCAGATGGAAATTGGTATTTTTTATTTAAATTTAAAGTGATTGACTATTCGAACACAATTAAAATTAAGTTTAATATTTTTTTAGTAAAATTTAAATTAAATGCATTTTTAATAATTTGATGACATTTTTATTATTTTAAGATTTATTGAAAAATGAAAAAAATATTATTTTTTAATTAATATTTTTAGAGGCTAAATATTTTAAAAAATAATTTAGAAAAATTATTCGAATAATCATGATTAAAAAGAGTAATAAAAAAACCAATTAGAAGGATGACAAACGATGAAAGACTTTCTGAGAGTCATAATGACTCTAAATGTGATTGTAATAAATGTTCAAACGAGGCTTGTTTAAATGTTCTTAATATGCGCCATCCGACTATCACCTTTTCCGCTCTATGGCACACTTTCTTCATAGTCGCAGCATCAATAATCTGGCCGAGGTCGAAAACGGGTGTCACCAGTTCTTCGCTTCTAAGAACAAGGATTGGTACCGCAGCGGGATCAAACAACTTGCCCATAGATGGGTTCAAGCTATACATTCAAATGGCCTTTACATTGAAACTTAAATGTTTTTTTATTTGTTGCAAAATTATGTTTAAATTTTTAATAAAAAATACGAAAAGACTTTTGTATTCACCCTAATATTAGGTTGTTTAAAAAATAATGTCGCTTTTGAAACTTAAACTTTAAAAACAAATATCTCAGCGTAAAATCCACTTTATTAATCAAAATAACAACCGTTAGTATCAATGCACTTTTGCCAGGGTTGTACAAGTTTATTTATTCCGGTTGCATAAAATTCTGACTTTCTGGAGCGATGAAATTGTTGAAGTCAGTTTTAGTATCCCCTTGATTTTTGAAGTATTTCTCCTGGAGGAATATGTCAAGATGTTTGAAAAAGTGATAATCAGTACGCGAGAGGTCAGGTAAGTATGGTGGATGACTCAAAGTTAAGTATCCAAGTTCGTTCAACAGTTGCATTGTCAGACGTGCGATGTGTGGCCGAGCATGGTCGAGGAGAAGAATAAGGCCCTTCATATTGACTAATGCTGGTTGTTGTTGTTGTTGGAGTTTCTGGTTCATTGTGACAATTTCCTGGCAGTATCTCTGTGCCGTAATTGTTTCTCTTGGATTTAGGAAGCAATGACAAGTAACACCGACTGCAGACCATCAAACAGTCACCATCATCTTTTTTCGGTACAATTTCGGCCTTGGAAAGTGTTGCGTAGCTTGATTGGGGTCCAACCATTGAGAAAAACGTTTCCGATTATCGGAAAGAATCCACTTTTCATCACACGTTACAATTCGGCCCAGAAACGGATCATTCTTGTTCCGCAGAAGAAGTGAAGACGATGCCTCAAAACGACACATTTTTTTATTGTCATTTAATTCGTATGGAATCCATTTATCCAGTTTTTTCGACTTTCCAATGTCACATAGATGGTTTGAAATTGTTTCTATCGTGACACCTAGTTCCTCCGTAAGTTCTCGAACTGTTGTACGTGGATTCGCTTCTACTAGAGCCTTCAAATTTTCATTTTCAATAGCAGGTTTCCGTCCACAGCCATCATCATCTTTCAGGGTCTCATCTCCTTATTGAATATTTTTGAACCAACGTTGTAACATACTTTCGTTTGTGGTTCCATCGCCCAATGCACCGTCTATATTACGGGCGGCCTTCGTTTGTGGCGAAGTTTGAATTCATATAAAAAATTGTTCGTAATTGCACTTTTTGCATATTGACAACTATTTAAATAAACACGTTATTTTAAAGTTAATATTTAAACAAAGTATCATAGAAAAAGAGTGTTTCATAAGCTTTAAAATTATGTATAAAACATAAATAAATGATAAAGATTCATTTCAAAACATGATCAAAAATCAGGACCATTCAAAAAACGACATTACTTTTTAAACAACCTAATAATTCTGAATAAACCAATAAATTAAATGAAACAATTTATTTATTGAATTATTTCAAATTATTTAAATACATTCTCAGATTTCATTAAAAATAAATAAGATTCAAAGGTATGATCCTCGCTAGCTTTGCTTAGACGGCAGTTTGTCTTAGCAGCAAATACTCCAGTGAAGTTGAGCACCAAGCCAGGAAATTTAGAAAGTGCAGAGTATGTACCTTGTACTATTTGAAGGACAAAGTACCCATTCATACCGGTCGGCTTTAAATGTCCTTGATTAAGAATTGTCGCCTCTCTTAGCTCTATTATTCTCCATTCAATTCTGATTTAGATCGATCATATTATAGCTATTATCTCTTTAATCATATGGAAAAAAATCTTAAAGGTCATCATTTTGCTACAAAAAAGATTGGAGAGATAAATCTAAAATTTTTTATCCCGCAGTCGTCGTTTTACATATAAAAAATAACTTATGTTCGGGTAAGAGTGAATTAATTTCCTACTTATACTTTACATAAGTGAATTTTACTTTTTGTCAGTTTCTACTGGGCTATATAATTTATAGGAAATAGAAATGATTTATTTTTCGGTGTTCAACGAAAAGTTATTAGATGTATCAATTTTTTTTGGTTTTATCGAATGTTTGAATGTCCAATTTAATATTAGGTCGTCCAGTATAAAATTTGTAGAACTAAAGTTAAAGTTTATTGATAATTTTCCAATACAAATATTTGTCATTCATAAAAGCTTGCACCCTTTTTTTCGACACACGTTTGAGATTTCAGTGGCAGCTTGTTGAGGAAATTTGAAAAAAAATTGGTGGGTGAGAATATATATATTCCTAGATGGTCATTTTAGGGCATCTTCGAAATTGAATTTTTCCTATAAAAAGTTGTTCAAATTGATGTAGAAATGGTAGTTAGTTGGCGCTAGATCCGTTGAATATGGAGAAATATGCAGAAATTCCAACTTAAGATCTGTAGTTTTGTGATGGTCTGAAGTGTTGTATGGGGTTTTGCATTGTCATAGAGCAAGTTTCCGCTTCACATCTTTCAAATGATTGCATTAAACTTCTGATTTGATCGACGAACTAGGTTTCATGTGGTCACAATGATTTACATCTGCGACAGACCACCAAAGAATCACAAACAGCTTCGTTAGATGAATGTAGTGATGTGGACTATTTTGGTGTCCACCGAACTTGCTGAGCATTTCATTAAGAAAGCACCATCAAAACTTCAAAGTTGACAAAAATTAACTACTTATGTATTTGGTTAGGAAATGTAGCTTGTAAACAAATTTTAATTTATATTTAGGTAAAAAGTTGAATACAAAATTTTCATACATTGATCCACGAACCTCAATATTAAAAAAAATAGTTTTAAAGTTTACTCCATTTTTCATAACAAAGTATTTTACTTTGTATGACATGAGCAAATTTTATATATTTAAAGAGGAAAAGTTATATAATGAAATCGTGAGAAGATTATGGTGAGAGTACCTTCAATTTTTTTCCAGAGAACACCCAGATTTAGTATTTCGAAAAAATAGATTTTTAATTAATTATGAAGTTTAGTTTAATCAAATTTAAATCAACTTCCATTCTCAAATAAGAAATTATTGTAAAATAAATTTCTGTCAAAAACAATTAATTATTTTTTTTATATTTTATATTATATTTTAATAATTTATTACTATTAGAAAAGTAATTATTTATAAAATCAATGAGTAAACTAAATTTAATAATATTATTGTAGAAAAATATTTTTATTTAAAAATTGAATTCGCGAATAATTTAATTAATATAAGAGTGAAATAAAAATTAATTTCATTAATAATTAAATTACATATTTTAAAATTTCCATTCCTGTTATATTTATGGAAAAGGTTTTCTCTTATCGTTCGAAATCAGAGTTCACTTTAACCTTGTCACAGGAATTTCGAATTTTTGCCCATAAGCTGCAAATAAACGTTTCATTACTTTGGGGTCGTTCTTTAACTACTTCTGCGATTTTTCTGTTTTCATACACCGTTCTCTGATCGTCCCGAGTCATCACAAGATATCATAGCCAATATTAAACTGTATCATAAATTTCCCCCACGGAACCGCCTACCCTCTTGCTAAAGAATAATCAAAACAAGTAAACTTAATTCAGGTGAATAAAAATATATTTGTAAATTTATTAAAACAAAGGAACTAGTAAATCAAAAAATTAAAATTTTATATCCATTCTTTATGCAGACAGAGCTCCGCTTTGCCAACAAAGTTTTTAAAATTTAAAAATTTAAGATTTGAAGAACTTTTAATTCAAAAAACAATAAAAATCAATATCAATTACTTATAATTTATAAATAGATATCTTGCAATTAATATTGTTCGGGAACTCCGAATTTTCCGTTTTTTTCCCATTTTGGGATCTTAAAAAGTTTTGTTCGATCAAATTTTCACATAATCATTTATTGTCATCGTGAATGAGTAAGTGTGCAAAGATTGGAGAAAATTGATTGAGTAGAAGGCCTTCAAAATAGCTTTCTAAATTTCATGGATACATATATATATATATCATAAACATACAATGGCATTAAATAGTAGAAAAATATTAATATTTTTAGATTTGTATATTTAATTTTATTAATTTAGTAATTTATTGCGAGCGTATCAAGTAACGATTTGTTCATTGTTTTGTAACTGTTTAGATGAGACATCACATTTCAGAATACCCCCACCATATTATCACACATTGGCACCTTTAACAGACCTTACTACTTCTGAGATAGAATGCAACAAAACATGGTCTGAAAACTTTCTGAGGAAATTTATTGTTAATATGATTATTGTTATTCGGATAGTAAATGCATTCATCATCATAAACTTCATCATCATGATCATCAGTAAAAAACGAATTACGTGTGTAAAAAGCTAATGTTCTTGTACTTGAAAAATCTATGTGGTTACTATTTTCAACATCTCCTATCAATGAATTAATATGTTTAAGCAATAAAACATTAATAGTATTATTCTTTAAACGATCAATTAAAAACTCTTAAATTTCTTGAAGCCATAATTTAACAAAATAATAATAAAATAAGTATCATATAAAATCATTTATATTTTCCAACCCTTTAAGGCCCATACATTAAAAGACTATCATATTATGTGTTATGCGTATTTAGAGCTTACTTATTGATATCAATTAAAACATTTATGAATACCAATTAAAAGTTTAAAAAAATATTTTTTTTCTTCATATTTCCTTCATTTTTTTAAATTCAATATGGCGATTAAAAAGTATGAAAATTTCAAAAATGCATTCAGTAATTTGAAAAACCGAGTTCTAGTGTAACACAATGGTGAAAGATCACATTTGCTTACGATTTTTGCGTAAACTTAAATCGCCCGTAAACAGGTACTGTGCTCATATGGGCGGCCAAATTTTCGTACGTTCAGATATAATTAGTCCTCTATCACTATTAACAACATCAATATGATTTTCGAACATTTATTATTATCACAAAAAGATTTGTCATTACAACAATTATTCAAACCATTTTCACTATTCGACATTTTCTTGATTAATATATTTCTAAGTTTCTTCCTAACTTTTTAAAATAAATGAAAAATATTTATTAATATTAATTAATTATAAAGATTCTAATTGGTTAACGTTAAATCTAAACATTTTTAAATGTATCAATAAAATTATTTTTTAAATTTAAATTATTGCATTAAATTATTTTTAATTAGTAAGAATCAAAGAAAATATCAATCATCCATCTGTGCACAGGAGAGGCACAATCCGAATCAATATACAACATGCTAAATATAAAACAACAAACAATTCAAAACATTCCTCACACTCACTGTACCAAATGTCATAAAAATCTGAGTTTGACATGTCGAGACCCTGCCTTGTTAGAAGCATTTTTTTAATATTTAAGTAACAAATGCTGATTCAGATAATTTAAAATGCTGATTACTAATCTTTTTGAGCGATGTCTATGAATGAAACCTCTACCACGGATTGTCCCAATTGTGATCCAAATTGTATTACTAATACAAATTATAATCAATGTTTTAATTCTTTTAATACTTATAACGAAAATTTACCTTATTTTGCCTTTGCTTTCATTCTTTATAATAATTTTACTAGATCTTATAAAAGATATATCGTGTTACATTTTTTTAAAGAATTTTTTTATTTAAGTTTATTTGAAATTGTTCAAAGCCTTTATTGGAGTACGTATGGATTGGTTGATTTGAGCAATTTAAATTTGGAATATTCCCATCAATTTACAGAATTTGTGGGTAAAATTTAATTATTTTAAATACAATCGAACATAATTCACAAGCATTTATTAATTATATTTACTAGGAAAATTAATGTTTGGAACATATTCCTTCATAACATTAATTGTGCTATTAAATATGCTCATAGCAATGATGAACACTTCCTACCAAACGATCGCGGTAAGTCGACTTCCCTTTAATTACCTATGTTTTATGATATTTTTATACTTCCTGATAAAATTATTATTTCGTTAATGGAAAATTATGGACACATTCATAAAATGTAATAGTCACAGATCCATATTTATTACTTTTCAAAAATTATGGTGAAAATTGGGTTATAATTTTTTTGTATATTGAAAATGATTTTACAAAAATTTTATATTTATAGTCTTATATATTTCACCAGACATCATTTCAAGCATCATACTTTTTTGAAGAATAAAACATGATGAGAAGGCATCTTTTACAGAAACACAAAACACCTTCGCTGTTCCTTCTCTAATCACCATTTATAAATGGATTAACAACAGCAAAGAGAAAACATTTTTTAGTAAAAAATGAACGGACTTGTTTCCGACCGTCATCTTCCATTTGTCTTGAGAATTTAAATAAAAACTTTAATCCCTGATTGAAAAAAAATGCATCTTGAAAATCATACATCATTGAGACATTGGCTGATCTGCATGGCTTTGAGAAGGATACAGGGAGAGCCATGATTTACCAGGAAACCAGAAACAAACAAATTTTGAAACATTTTCAGGAAGATATGCGCCAATTCAATTTATATCGAGAACGCGATACAGATGGTTTTTGATTACTGAGGAATCATGGGTGCCATTTTCTTAAATTCCTTTTTGAAATGACTTGAAGAAGTTAACCATAAAAATAATCCAAGATTAACAACAATCAGAGCCACAACAAGAGGCCAATGCACAATGTGGCTTTTGACTCAAACATATGATAAAACGTTTTTTAAACAAGAATTATTTCAAAATTCCATTGATGAATCTTGTTACTAACGTCATTGAAAAGTGTAACACATGAAACAATTTAGAGACCAGACAATGATCATTCTCGTGTCTCTAAAAGAACAACAAGTTTCGTTGAGAGTAAGGAAAGAATGCTTTAAAATAAGGAACTAGAATCATCATAGAAGCTTTTTGAAGACCTTCATGGCCATATTCATCATTGTGAAAATATTATTAAATTCAATGGTTATTATTGTGTATAATGGATAATATCTTAGTTTAATCTTTTGTTAAATTACACTTTCGGAACTATTATAATTCTTTTCACACGTATTGATGCAGCAAAACAGTAAATATCTGTCAGTGTAGTATTATTTTATATTTTGTATAATTTGAATTATAATATGTTTGATAAACAAATACTTTTTACAAACTTGTGTTCGAGAAAATGTGTTACTTCAAAGGTGATTAAAACTTTCTGAAGAATTTTGATTATAACCCAAAAAAAGAATAATTTCGTTAATGTAAAATATAAAAAAAAATATTTGAAATACAAATATTTTTCGTCTGAAAATACTAAAAATATAATATTAATTGAATTTGTATAAATATCATTTTAAAAAATATAAATCAAAATAACTTTAAAAATGACTTTTTTGATGTAATTTAGGAACAAGCAGATATTGAATGGAAATTCGCCAGATCAAAATTATGGATCAGTTACTTTGAGGATGGAAACACATTGCCCGTCCCATTTAATATTATAATCAGTCCAAAAACGATATATTATTTCTTTTTCTGGATCAAGATGAATTGTTTATGCAAGTCCAAAGGAAAGAAGAGTCGTTGGCATAGTATTAAAGTTTGTCATAAGATTTGTAATTAAAATATTTATTCTATGTTATGAAACCATTTGCTGAACAAATATTCCTTTTTAATTAATTATTAATAAAACATCCATTTAGTTGAGGTTACAACTCGTAGAATTATATTCAGACGAGAAAATGTTTTAAAATTCTTTCCGTGTAAATATTTATTAAAAACAATTTATAATTTATCAATTTATTTTATTTTATTTGTTCAAGGAAATAATTAACTAATTTATAGTTTGCGTGTAATATATTTCTTTTATTTACATTATATTTAATTAAAACGTCTTATTTTATGGAATAAATTATTGTTTTAATTAAATTAAATTTGATAATAATTTATTGAAAACACATTTAATTGATTCGATTTATCAAGGAAATAATTTTTTGAATAATCTTAATTTTAATTGTTTCCTTTAAATTGAAAAGATAAAAATACAAAGTAAATTAATATATAATTGTTTTTTTACAATATTAAAAGTAGTTAAAATGTATATTATATTATATTATATTATATTATACAATTTTCCGTTCAATTTGAAAATTTTGCTTTTCAAATTGAACATTTTACCAATGAATCGCAACATTTTATTATTCAAATTGAACATATATAAAATAAAAAAACAAGATATGATAATAGTTTAATAATATATTAACAACTTGTTAGCTGCTTGCTCAAGCTTTTCCTTAATTTCTTTAAGTGTAAACTGTGGCTTAAATGTAACGACCTCCTCAATTTTGTTTATATTATGCGCTGTGAGAACTGTTCTTATTGAACCACCTTTTACTTTGAGGTTAACAATATTGTGCTTGTTATAGAAATATAATGCTTCTAATATACTCTGTCCTTGTTCACAGACGAGTCTAATTAAGCTTTGACGTTTTTCATTTGATATATATTTTAGCATATGAAACTCTTGTTGGGGTTTGATTTGCAGGATTAACTGTCAAGGCAGTATTGTTCGAATTATTTGATTACATTTTGATTTTTGAAAATGCGTGAAATTGCGTTAAATTAATTTAAACAAATTAATTTCTTTTTTATATTTCTATATTTAATATTAACCCTAACTTATTTATTAGGTTAGTTATGAGTTAAAATTTTTGATTTAAATTTTTTAACAAAATGTTGCGATTCATTGGTAAAATGTTCAATTTGACCTGAAAATGGTATATATTATATTATATTATATTATATTAATATTGTTTTATTTAATAATAAATGTCGAATTACTAATCAAAAGAGCGAATTTCATTTTCAAATAATATGAAAATGTTTTATGATTACATATCTATCTCACTTCTTTCTTTTTGCCTTGGGTGTTTAAACTTCAGATAAATTGTCTTCTCAAAATCCGGATTAGTGAGCATTCATAATCTTGTTGCTTTTTTCATTGTTCTTCCTTTGACATCAAGGAAAATATCTAATCTGATGATTAAGCTAAAAACACATAAATATATTCAAGAAAGATCGTTCTCCTTGAAATTCAATTAAAAAGGCCTTCATGTATCTTGAATTACACATCAAACATGGGAGCATTCGATGAAACTGATATGCAGATGTATTTTACAAACTATGAACGCAAAAATATCAAGTGGTATGAACAATTGCTGTGAAATCTCCTAGATATGACCGGTTTTTAACAAACAAAAGACTGAAGATTATGCAGACCATCAATTCATCTACCTCTAGTGAGACTTTCTCGATGTAATTTTTCCTTCTAACAGTGTACAAAAATATCAATCAGAGTAAGAAACAAGATTAGAGAGCGTGGCGCACAATTCTAATGCTATTAGGCAGAAAAAATATCTTATGAGCCTTGAATGTTACGTTCCACGGTGTCATTGTCCATGTTTCTTTATTTAAATTACTAATTTCTTTAAGTATTTATAAAAGATTCAACTAATTTAGATTATTATTTTCACAGATTTCATTGATTTTTTAATTATAAGGCTTCTTACGGTTTTCTCGTTTTTTTCATATTTCTTTTCGTTAAATTAGTGATTTGGAAAAGTTTTATTCAGAAACTAATTGGGACTGAATGTGGCAAATTTGTTTGTGATCCAAAAAGGTTCTCTAATCTTTCTAACATCCAATAGTCTAATCAAAAGCTTTAATATATAAAATCTATATGATCTATACGATCAAAAAATTTATAAAAAAAGTGAATGTAAAGTTGATGGTCAAAAAGAACTTTATTCGTGTTTGTGCTCAGGGCTGTTTTAAGTCAGCCCCAAAAATTATGAAAATTAAATCTGTTTTTAAGAAAAAAGAAACTTCTTTTTATGTCTCGAACAACAATTTATTATCGCAAATCGGCAAAAACTCATAAGCAAACAGATGCATTTATATCCACATTTAATCTTCTTTTTTAAGTCTCCCAAAAACATTTCTATAAGAGAATTTTAAAAATAAATAACCGAGTTCTTAAGAATAGCGGCAGCTTCTTTTTCAAAGAGAGCGCAGATTAAAATGAACTGAATTGAGTTTTTATACATTTTAATCTTTATTCCGACTAATTAAAAACCACTTGTAAAATAATTGAAAAACAACCAACAATCCACTTAAAGATGAAAGAAAATCCACAAAATTTTTTTAACAAATTTTATATTTAAGAAAATATAAAGTTTATGAAATTTCGACTTTTTACTTATTTAATTATAAAAAATAATTACAACTTTTATTTGTTTTCATTATTATTTAAATATTAGATTTTTTGAAAATTTTAATAATTTAATTTATAATTTATATAAAAATTTTAATAATAATTTATTTTTAATAAAATTAATAAAAAAAACATAAACATTATTGACAAAATTATTATCATAAATTATGAATATAAAATTTTTTTTAATTTTAATTTATTTAATTGAGACCCCCTCTTAGAAAAAAAACTAGAGATAAATAGAAAAAGTAATTTGATAAATTGCTTTTTATTTTTCTTTAAAAAAAACTCATGATAAAATTAAATTTTTAAAACTAATATTATTTTTTTTAAAAAAAAATTATAAAAAAATATTTTATTTCTAATAATTTTTAAAATATAATTTCTTAGAAAAAACTTGTTTAGAAAACCGTAGCAAAAGTTTTCAATTTTCAATCAATATTAAAAATGAAGGAAACGAAGTTCTATAAGTGAAAAGATTTCCAAAATCCCATGGGACTAAAAATATTATTTAGAATATAATAAATAAAAAACCATAAAAATGTTTGATAAATCTTTTTTGGTAAATAATGTTTAAATAACCGAAAAAGAAATTTTTCTTAAAAAAAATCCACTTAATAATTATAAACAAATAGATAAAATATTTGGATTTTATTAATTGATAATTTAAAAGAAAGTTGATAAAGAATAAAACCAAATTGAATTTTAGATTTCGTCTGAAAAAAAATAATTTCCTTTCTTTTTTTTCCTTTTAGATATTTTTTTTGTGGGATGATTTAATTGTTTCTTCATGATTGCTCCATAAAATGGGATTCTCCTCACTCACTTTCCTACACGAATTTCGAGTTAATATATCAAAAATATAATTATATCTTTTCTGTAAATACAAAAAAGTACGTTTCTTTTTTGCAACGAAGATAATTGAAAGTTTATGATAAATCATTTAATAATAGATATTTTTATTTTCTTTCAAAAAAGTATTTTTTTTCTTTCAATTTTGTTTTTTAAAACTCGTTCAAATTAATTAATTATTTTTATAAAAAAATGTTTTTTTTTCAATTTTGATTTAATAGATTTATTTGTTTATTGTTTCTTTTATTGAATTTCAACGGTAATAATTAGTTTTATTTATTTGTTTTAATGAAAACATAAAATATTGCTTTAGCTTTAATATTATCAAGAATGCTTTTAATTAAATATCAGATCGTTGAAGCTTGAAAATAAAAATTAAATTTAGCCAGTCTAGCGTTTCCGAGAAATGTTAAATTATTTTTAAATTAATAATTATTATCACAAAACTTTTTCTGAAAAGGATTTTTTATTATAAAATATTATTAATGGATATCGCCGAATAGTATCACCAACCCAAGTAGAATCACGGCCCAAATAATATCACTAAATTAAAACATTTTTAGTGATAGACTATTTTAATAATATCACTATTGGGTTCTTGCTCAAAAGACATTATCATGAACACAAAAATTTATTTCTATAACAATTTGAATTTTTTAAACAAATATTTTCGAGGAACTTTTGTACTTCTTTTTTTACACAACCATTATAAATAAAAATAGATATAAATAAAAATATGGTTAGTATATTTTTTTACAAATTAAAATTCTATATTTTTTTAATAAAAAATTATAGTGAATTAAAATTTTGTCACAAAGATTTTGTTGCGTCTTTTATTAATTTTTCAATTTTACCTTGGTACATTTAAATTTAACTGTTTCTCAATTCCATTTTCCAAAATAAAATTAAAATCGCATTTTTTATTTAAGTCGAGTTTTACAATTAGGTTTAAAAAGGTTTTACAATTATTTTTTTAATTCCAATTACCATTTCCAAAAAAAATTATAATTACTTTTTTAATTTACTTTGATTTAAAAGTTAAATAAATAGTTTAGTTTACTTTTCTTTCGCAAATAAAATATCAAGCTTAAATTACTTTTATTTTATTTCAAATAAATATTTTCATCAAATTTGAAATTAACTTTTTTTACTTTATAATAAATCTTTACATAAATCTTTTAATAACCCTACCGTAAAATTTATTTTATTTCTTACTTAAATTAATTTTTTACATTAAATTTCTGAAAATCTTATTTTAACATATTTATAACAATATTTTACGGAATGTAATTGTTTATTTAATAATTTTGATAAGCTTCAAAAATTTTATATATTATGAACGCTCCCAACAATCACAACCCTAATATTATTACTATTTAAAATCTTTAAAATCCTTTAAAATTATAAATAAATATAATATCATTTACAAATGAGCAAATTTTTTTATTTATAATATATTATAAATCATTTTTTAATTTAATAAATATTCGAATTTAAAAATTCTTATGGCCAAACGATCGTTTAAAATCGCTTTCAAAAAAGAAGTAATCGAGTCTATGTCGGCGGGCAAAACGTACAATGCTTCAAAATAGCATTTCGGAGGTAAAAACCGGGAAACAGAAGATCATTCGATGTTTCCACAGTGGTTTAGAAACAAAGACGAACTGTCTAATCAAAAACCATCAATGAAAAGAGCGTTGGTAGCAGGATATTAAACCAGCTTGGTAACTATAAAAAAATTTTATTTGATTAGGTAGTAGATCTTAGAATACGAAAAAGTAAAGTTAGTCGAAGTAAATATTTGATAGGGCAGTAGCACTGAATAAAGAATTTAAAATTAAATTAAATGCTACTAGAAATTGGATAATAGGGTTTATGAAGAGAAATAGATTTAGACTTATGCAAACTATCAAATGAACAACAATATCAGACTCTGAAATAATTTAACGCACTTTTAATTATATGAAAAATCGTCTTCCTTATTTAACCCTTTCCAGCCCAAATTATTATTTAAGCAAAATATTTGAGCATTGAATATCCGTTACAATGTTGATTTAAATTGCTAAGAAACAAGTGAGAATCGCGCTTTTTTGCATTCTAATATATGTAGTGTCATCTATTAGATTTTTTAGTAACTATTACTGTGTAAAATTTAAATTAGGTAAAAGAAATAACTGTAATTTAATTTTTCAAATATGTTGCCATATGGCAGCAATGGGCTGGAAAGGGTTAAATATTAAAAACCTTTAATTTTGGATGAAACAGAAGTGCGCTTTGAGGATGCCATAGCACATTCTGGGGATTTACTTGGAGCGTACCAGGTGGTAATGAAATCAACTGGTTTTAGTTCAATGAGAGTAACAGCACTGATTTCTAATTTGGCAGATGGTAGGAAGGCAATATCTTTTGTAATTCATAAAGGAAAGGATGGAAGTTATATTTTTAAACAAAATTGTGCCTTGCATAATACCAAATCAAAATCTTGGGTAATCAAAGAATTAATTATAAATTATTTCTACTGCATGTTGTTTTGATAAATATAAGCAATTGTAAGTATATTATTTGAGATTCGTGTCGAGTTCATTTAGATCAACAAGTAAAAGAACATTGTATTAAGAAAAAATGTTGAGATGATCGTCATCTCAGGTGGATATATAGATAAATTATCTACAAGCAGGAAATATAATAATTTTTATTTCCTTGAAAGATTTGATATTTTTCAAATTCATGACTGAAAGAACTTTGATTTTGTTATTTATACAAAAGTGGTAATCCACAAACACCACCAGAGCTATCAATTAATTTATGATTCTGTGAATAATATCAGCATAACTTAGTTTGAACTATAAGATAGGGTAGAAAGTTTTGCAAGGCTTCGACAGCTTCAAACCAGATTGAAAAAATCCTTATAAGTCTGTTTCCTGGGAAGATGTAGATAGTCAGGATGATAAGGATGATGCAGAATATTTGGGTGTCGTTAATTAATGTATGGTGGAAAATCCATCGAAATATATTGCAATAAAATTTGATTTTTTTAATGGCGTTCTAGATTTTAATAAAGTATCGTTGATATTTTAAATTCTAGATTTAATTTTAAGAATCGAATGTTGAGTATTAAGGTATCACAATTAAAATACTTAAATTAAACTTTATTATTATTTATTATGACAAAAATATCTTCCAGACTCAATTTGCCAAACTAACTACTAAATTTTAAAATTTTAAACTTTAAATTAAAAACATTAAGGCATCGTCGAAAATTGCCGTACATAAGTCTTAATTTTTAATTGAAAAGGATTAATAAATTGTTTATATAAACTATTTCCATCATTTTATCCAAAAATCGTCTTTAACAAACTATCAATAATATTGAGATGATTTTGTATCAGCCATTTAAAATGAGCATTCATTATTTTTGTTTTTATTTTTAATATAAATCAAATAAATAATTAAAAACTAAAAAATTATTATTAGAAATATTAGAAATATTTTTAATTCTTACGAAACGTCTTTTGTTTTGTACATTGTAGTATTGCTAATACCTAATTCAGACCTCCATATTATCATAATAATTTTCAGGGAAGATACCAATTAAGAGGATCTGGCGCACTCTTAACATTTTTGAATATTTAAAATAAACAAATATCTAAAATCAAAAGTTCTTGAAAAGAATTATAATTAAAAATATCTCTAATTAATTTTAAAAAGTAATTCTCAAAAATAAATTAATGAAATTTTAGTTAATAAAAATGTAATTTTTAAAACAGATAATTGTTTAAATATTAAATCTATTTGAAATTCTGTAATTATAAAATTTGATAAATAATTAATTTTTTAAACAGTTGATTTTTTTAAAAAATAAAACAGACATAAAAAATTTTATAATTCATATATAAATTGTAGTAGTATAATAATAAATTTAAATATTGTAAATTAATTTTTTGTATTAATATAGAGGTTAAAAAGGGTTTTTTTAATTAAATATTGAAATGTAATTCTGTAAAATTATTGCAATTAAAAATAATAATAAATTTAATTCGAAAAATAACAATTTTAGTAAATAACATATCAGTATTTACAATTCAGTATTTTTACGTATAAACAATTTTACGTATAATATTTTTTGTTATTTCCTCCTTACGGACCATACTCTGTTTTCTCTGATATTTTTATATCTTCTTTTACCTCTTTCCGTTCAAAGTTTTATTAATTAAAAATAATTATCATAAAACTTTTATTATTTATTTTTATTATTGTGTGGGGGTGAGTTTTGACCGGAAGTATAATTCTACTGTTATCAGTCACCTCACTTCGATACAATAATTTTAATGACATCTTTTTAATGTAAGTATAATCAATTTAACAAAAAATTTTAGAGGCATTATTTGTTGAAAAATGCACTTTTATACTAACGAGGGGACCCCAAATAAGAAAGTTGTTTTGAAAAAAATCGATAAAGTCAATGCTATTACAGTATGATTCATAAGTCTGTTCGCCCCTCATATTTTGATTACTTATTTTCTAACTAAAAATTTGACGTCATATTAATTTTGAATATTTGTTTATATATAGTTTTTTTATGCTACACATTTGAATTTATATGTTAAATATTAAAGTTTTCATTGATGACTTATTTTTTTTAAATTTTAGATAAATTAAATGTCAAGAGTATTTAGTGAATTTTAGCGTGGAATGATTGTTGCGCTTAAAAATGTAGGAAGTACATGGAATCAAATAAAGGTCGAAATATTTACAAGATATAATATAAATATTTCAAAACGTGGAATGCAAAAATTATGGGCGAAGTATTTAAAAAAAGAAGAAGTGAAAGATCAGCCCCGTGGAGACAGACCTCATAAACTAAGCGCCAGATCAGAAAGAGTGATTAAACGCATAAGTCCTTTAAACAATGATATTTCCACGTTAATTAAACAAAGATATTTCATTCTTCTTCCTCAATAGCCATAAGTAAATCGACAGTCGAAAGTATTTTACAGAAATATGGAATACGGACATTCCAAGCTGTAAAGAAACCTTTCCTTACCGCTAAACAGAGACAAAGAAGAATGCAGAATATCAAAACTGGGATAAAGAAACTAGGTATTCTGTTATATTTAGCGATGAATGCATTTTCCAATGTTATAATCATTGTGGTAGACGTTGGATCAGACGAACTAGATATTAAAGGCTCAAACTCGGAAACATCCATGAAACCATGAACCACGGAGCCAAAGTTCATGTCTGTGGGTGCTTTTCGGCAAACGGGGTAGGTCTTCTTATAAAAGTAGAAGGTTCAATGAATGCTCAAATGTACCAGGAAACTATAATACATGACATTGATATTATTGGAAAGTGGTTGGTATTTCCAAAACAACAATTAATTTTTCAGCAAGATCTTGCACCACCACACCGTGCACTGTCGACATTTAATTTCTCAAAAAAGAAGGAAGTCGACCTTTTACCATGGCTAGGCAATTCACCAGGGGCAAATCCTATCGAAAATGTATGGGGATTTTTAAAAAGGAAATTACAGACGATAAGGTGCACATCGTCAGAACAGCTGTGGGTGGCTGTTCAAAAAATATGGTACGAACGATCAAAAAACTATTGTAAAAGTCTTGTTGAATCCATGCCTAGGCGATTAAAAATGATAAAGGATATGAAAGGACATTCAACTAAGTATTGAAAGTTCCACGTGATAAATGTTTTGTTAAAAATTTGATATTTTTCTCAAAAAATAATGGGAGTGAACAGACTTATGAATCATACTGTATTGATTTAATAATTCTATACGTAATATTTAAATAAAAAATGATTTTGTTTTATTTAGTAAAATATAAAACGAATTATTAAATAAATACGCTTTTGGGGATTTTAGGTTTTACTTTTTTATATATTGTTTATTTGTGTTAATATGCTTCTCTATCGAAAAAGTATAAAACGATAAAATAATATTATTTCGATATTATTATTATTATTATTATTAATTATGGATACTTTCTTTATGGATTTAATTTGCTTTCTTAAATTTTTCCTCTTGTAGGTAAGCAAATTTTCGTGGGACAAGTAATCATAATCCAGTGATGTAGGTCTTAAAACGCTTTTAAATAATTATTTAAATATTTTTAAATTTCTGTTTAATTTAATGTTTACAATGTATTAATTTATCGAAATAGATCAACAGTAATGTCGAAAATTAAATTATTTTTTCTCTTAAAATTTTACAATTATAAATAGACGAGCAAAAGAGAAGTAATAATAATTGTTCCTTCTTATTGAACATTTTTAATGAATAAATTTAACTTTTTGTCATCGAAAAAAGTTATTTTAAAATTCAAAGTATTCGTTAATTATATGCAAAATATAAATCTTTAATTTAAGATTGAATTTTTTTATCGTTGTATTTTCCAATTATTTATTTATGCATGATATTTAAAAGTTATATTTTTCACCTTTAATACTTACTGCAAGAAAATTTTTTTAATTTAGAAATGTATATCGATAATTATTATTTACCGTCTACGAGAGGGCATCCAAAAATTTTATGGAAAAAAACTGAAGCCAAGAAAAATAAGCAAATCTCTTTAACACTGACACGACGATTACCGTCAATGATATCCTTATTTGCTTTTGCATTTGCCACAGTTGATGAGGATGTAGGTCGGTCTTTTTTTTCGTCATCCTCCAACTATTGTTGAAAATTCTCGAACCTACTTGTTGGAAGTACTTTAGCTCATGGCTGCTTCACTAAATATACCGGGCGATATACCTTCCTTTCATATAAATAAACGATTGCATATTGTACCTGGTCTGCGTCTTCTATTTATTTAGAAATAGAGGAAATGAGTAATTCACAATACTGCCGAATATATTTATACATATAGTCAGCCAATCACGTCTATTTTATTTTCTGATTAATGTATATTTACAGAGTATGCAAAAAGTAACTATCTTATTTTAAAATTTAATATTTTTAAAAATATTCACAATAAACCTATAAATGTTTGACACACTAATATTTATTTACAGAAATTTAATATTTTTCCACAGAATGTCCGTTAACACTGTTGCATCTATCCAATCGAGGATACAAAGAATTCATGATATTTTTACACAGTTCTGGTGCTCTTTCAGATGCTTCAGCTTCAATGAAATCTTCAACTTCCTCAGCTGATTTTCTTACGATGTATAAGTATTGTTTTCATAAATATCGCAAATGGTTTCAATTTTTTTCTGAAAATCATAAACACTACCAGTTTCTTTAAACTTTGACAAAATGCTTCTCATAGTCTTCTCAGTTGGTATATTTTCCCATTTTAACTTTTGTAAATACCTAAGAAGCAAAGTTACTGATTCACACTTCGCTATCAGCAACACAATTTCTCCGCTTTCATTAATGGAGAGCATAATCAAAATTTACATTAGCGCTATAAAAATTATAACAGACATTATTTTAGAAAAACAAAAACACACATAAATGAAATTAAAAAAAATATTTTTGTATAAAATAGAACCGATTAAATTTTATAAAAACGGAAGTAGAACATTCGTTTAAAGTGTGCTTTCAAACAAATGGAATAATTGTTTACGTACTTTTGATGATAATAGATTCATTAGGTTTTTAAGAGATAAATTATACAGATTATTGTTGATTTCCTCATGAAATATTTGTGACTGGTCTTTTAAATATAAAAAAATATCAAGCACCAATTTAACCTACAGTATTACCCCGAATAGCTTGCGCGCATAGTTTAGTCCCTTCAAGTTGAATCGTATTAAAGAATATATTAGAAAGAAATATCATCATAACTGTGAGGGAAAATTCGGAATGTTGTAAGTTTGTTTAGGTTTCTAAGTTTAGATTTGTGACTCTCCTACTCAGATGGGATCGATATGTTATTGATTATTTATTTAAATCTAATGAAATTAATTTAATGAGATTAATGTTTAAATACTAATTAATTAAAAGTTTTATAATTATAAATTTTAATAATATTTTTAGTAAACGATTTAAATTATTAAATTTAATATATTTTAAAAACTAATGTTTTTTTAAAAATTACTTAATGCATCTTTATCCTATAAAATTTTGAGAAATTAAAAGTTAATATTATTCTTATCCCAGTAATTAATTTAAAGATTTGATTATAGCTACAAAAACATATTAATCATGACGATTCCCGTAGAAATTGCGAGTGAAAATGTTTGTGTTTTTAATACATGTTTACACTGAAATTGTGATGTTGCTAATAGTAACCTTTTATTAGTAGACTACAACTAAATAAAAGTTATTTAAAAGATATAATCCAAGAAATTTTAAAGACAAAGTTATATATTTTAAGGGTTGGTTTATAAATTTGGGAAGATGTATTTGGAAAGGCATTGGTCGTCATTTTATTTAGAATTGCGATTTTTCAATGATTTAGTGTGAAATTTATCTTTAAAATTTTTTTTGTCACTTTTTATAATTTGGAATAATTTAAAATATATTTCGGAAAAATTCATATAAAGTATTACATTTTGAAATTATTTATTCAAAATGAAAATAATTTAACAAACAAGAAAGAATACTAAAGATGAATAATAGGGTCACAAATGTTACGATTAAAAAAATTATCAAATTTTAGACAAATAAACTAAAATATTGAATTTATTTATTGAATGTTGGCAATTGGTAGTGGATATCAGAGCGAGAGGGTACTTAATGGAAGTCAAAGGAGATCAAAGGTATTAAATGGTTCGTGTAATAACGGAAGCAGGATAATTATAGGAATTATATGAGATTTAAAGGAACTTCAATTATAATGAAATGTGTTAGTTATAATTCTCGAGAGATTATTAGAATTTAATTTCAATGTAATTTGTTTTACATTAACCTAATACTTTGATAATGACGAAATTCCTGAACTTTTTTCCTATTGTAATTCTTAAATGATAATATCTAATTAAAGTAAAATTATGATAAATATAATAATCGTAGATAAATAGTAATAATCATTATATGTTACTTGAATGTTAATATTTATATTATATTACATGATATAATAGTATTACAAAATAATTTATCAACTTATACTATCCAGATTCATATGTATTTTGAGACGTAAAATAAATTGAATAAAAATTTAAAAAAATAAATACTTATCTGTATTATAGATGAATTAATTATATATTTTAAAATTTTATAAATACAATTTTCAAATAAGTTAAAAAATCTAATAAAGTTATATCAAAAAATTTTATTCGAGTTAAATCTCCGAGTAAAATCTTGTTTAGAACTCATAATTTCAACAAGTAGAATATATTTAATATTTGAAATCTTTTTAGAATACTTTAACAAATTAATAAATAATCACAAGTTCACCTCTTTTATAATTCGTTTTTAACTTTCTTAATCCACTCAATTCTTCGACGAATTATGCTTTATCTTAGAGATTCTGTAGTTTCAATTGGTGTGGCGGATATATGTCTTGTAATTTGATACGGTCCATCGGATGGGAAAATGTCATTTCTCTGTTTTGAAGGATCTTGTTTTACAAAGACTTTCTGATCATCCTCGAAATGTCGATTTGTTTTCTTTTCTCTCTCCCAATTTTCCATTCATCTTGCCGCTTTCTCTAAATTTTCTCTTACCCTCATCTTGATCGCGTTGCTCTCTTCAGTTTTAACTATTCCTTCTGCTGCATGTAAGTTTATTTTTCTATCAAACACAACTTTGAAGGGTGACTATCCGGTCTTACTTTAGACTGTTGCAATTAGACAGAATTCTATCTTCGGAATAATTCGCCACCATGATTGTTTGTCTGTGTCTCCTCTGCTTGTTACTATCATGTTTCTCACTGTTTAAATAGTTCTTTCTGCTAGCCCGTTTGATTGATGTTGAAATGAGCTACTAAATCTTTGTTCAATTCCGTATCTTCTGCAAAAATCTTAAAATTTTCCGCCAATAAAACATTTTCCATTATCCGTTAATATTGTTTTGGCTTCCCATATCTATATATCTATTTTATTGAACTATGGTGTCTTCGTTTTGAGCTCTTATCGTTATCAAAGAGACCAATTTCGAAAACTAAGTAGTCCAACATTACCATTAAATATGGATACATGCTATTCTTGTCACCCACATATGCGATGTCCATCACGACTTTCTCTAAAAACTAGTCACTTCTTATTGGACTCAACTTCTCTTTTGTTTTTTTCGGTTAGAATCGTTCTGTGTATACATTCCTGACATTCTCTTAAAATGATTTTGAATATATTTCTTTGTCTTTTTAATACCTAAATAACATAAATCTCTGTGCATTTTCCTGCTGAAATCTCTTCTAATTTGCTTCGGAATCAATGGTAACACACAATTTCTTTCTTATCTAACCCATAAGCCATTCTGATAGATTAATTGATCCTTTAGTTGTAATAACTCATTGGTGATTTCATTCTTTTCACCTTCTGTCATCTCCTGTATTTGTTTAAACTGGTTCAACTTTGATCACTTTTCTTGTTTGTCTTTTATCCATTGAATTGTAGACTGACTCACTACTGTATTGACATGTTTCACCCTTGCTTTTATTGATTTTGGTTCTTCCTGTTTTGTTTCACGTTGTGCACAAACATCGTCATATAGCCGTGATAATACATCTGCATTTCCATGTTCGTCACCTTTTCTATACTTCAAATCAAAGTCAAAATCCGCCATGTTTGCTAACCATGTCTGGAATTGAGGAGTTATTGGTTTGGAAGTACTCTTCATATGTACCAGTACTTTATGATCAGTTCTTGCTGTAAATCGCTTGCCATATAAATATTGCTTGAAATGTAACATGAACTCTTGTAAAGCTAATAGTTCCTTTCTTGTCACACAGTACCCTTTTTTATGTGTAGTTAAAGTCGTCGATGCATACGCGATTACTACTTCTTTCTCTTCTGATATCTGACTTAGAACTGCTCCTATCGATCCGAATGATGCATCTGTGTCTAAGATGAAATTATAATTCGGGTTCACAAATGCTAATATTGGTGCACCACATAGCTTTTGCTTCAATTTGTTAAACCTTCTGTCGCCCTCGTCTGACCAAAATATTTCCTTACATTTTCCGCTACATGCACTGTGCAAAGGTGCTGCTAATTCGACTTCATTCTTGATAAATCGTCGATAGTAGTTACACAGACCTAAAAATACTCGTAAATTTCGAGTACACTTTGGAATTGGAAAATTTTGAATATCTGCCACTTTCAATTTATTTGTTGAGATACCTTCTTTGTTAATTGTATGTCCCATAAATACCAGCTCCCCTACTCTGAATTTTCATTTCCCTGGATTGACTTTTAAACCTGCTTTCTTCAGTCTATTCAGTACTTCTTCTAATAGTCTCATATGATCCTTCATTGATTTAGAGTAAATTAAGACATCATCTAGGTATATTACTACTACTATATTATTAGTATAAAAAACTAACCCGACCCCTGTCTTCGGAATTTAGACGAAACAGTAAATAAAAAAGATGAAATTTATCATTTCTCTTATTCCATCAAAAAATACCTTTTCAGAAATAAAATTGAATAAAAACTATTCATAATCATTTAAAGATAAATCACTTAATTTCTAAAAGAAAAACATCTCGATTGTTTTGAAGAAAAATATATTTTTAAGACAATCCAAAACATTTGTATGTGTTGTTTTGTATAAATGATATTATATTTCATAGTTTTGATACTTTCCCATTATTCGACTTAGTCAGTGATAATGATAATCTTGTTTGTATGAAAAATCAGTCTGTATTTTGGAGACAAATATAATTATTTTCTTTATTTCTTTCATAATTAAAATATTAATTAAATAAATTTTTTCAGTAATTTAATTAAATATAATTGTCTAATATTATCTACATATATATATACAATAGTTTTTTTGTCGTGGCACGTTAAAACACCGAAAAAAAACGTCAAAAAAAACATCGAAAAAAACGTCGAAAAAGATTAATTAATTGTAAATAAAACCCCCAATTCCAAAATATATGTTTCTGGATTTCTATTGGCTTGGTCTATTAAAAAGAACTATTAATTTTTCGTTAAAACAACATATTTCTTTTTTCTCCCAATGGTTTCTCCATTCGTCAACATAAGGAATTTTTGAAAACAGGATCTTACTTCAAATTTTACTTTCTGCATAAAATTTTTAAGTTTTGGATTCAAATTACCAAATATATCTCTGAATGAATTGTGCCATCCTTCAATAACATTATTAGTTCTTGCAATCTTATTAAAAAGACGTGTTCTTGTATGCTATAAATGCAATGGAAAAGTGACCCTAGCTCAAATTTCATCAAGTTGCTTTCCCACATAATATTTGTGAAAATATGAGTAAATTTCTGAAAGGCAATTTTGGAAAGACTCACCTGATTTTAAAAAGTTGAAGACATTTCTAATAGTTGTTTATTAATTGTTTTGAGATTAAATTTCGAAAATAATTTTCCTTTTCGGTGATCAAAATAATAATTTAAGTATATTTAGAAATTTTATTAATTTATTTATTCATTCATTCACTTAAGCTTAAGCCAATTTAAATTTTATAATTACTTTATATCGTAAATTTTCTTCAGAAAATTGTATCCAAAGTAAATGAAATGGAACAACGATATCAAAAAGTGATGAACAATCTGATCATGCGATATTTGCTGCATCGTCAGAAAAAAGAAGAGAATGAAGGGGTCACAGAAGACGATCTAAACGAAATCAAGGGAGACATCAGTGCATTCAGATTTGAACTGTTGGATATTCTAAAAAATAACGGCATGACCGTATCAGTTTCATCCGATCGGGGATTAAGTAATCATTTATAATTTGGTTTTTAAACAGAAATTATAACTGAAAAAGGATTTAATAAAACTAAATAATCTGACAGAAATTTGACATTTACTGAAGAAACAAATTATAATAACGAAATATTATTTTGAAAAAATCTTCCCAAAATCATCTAAACACATATTTTAGGATATGCTAAATAAAAATTTATTTAGTGATATAAAACAAATATTTTTAAAATATTAAAAAAATTGTATAGAACAATCGAGGATCTCCAGTATCAAAATGACTTGCTTATTCAATCTCAATTCTAATTCAAAATATTTTAATATATAAATACAAAAAAATCAATTGTAATTTTAAATATTTGAATCGCATAAATTAGATCTGGTACACTTTTAAGGCCGTGTTTCACAAATGACCAACGCATTTCTTGAGTACATGTTTTCGGCTGGTAAAGAATACTTTCGAAGATCTCTTACACGGACTAAATTAAGATAATGCATTAGCAAATATTACCATTCAAATTAAAACATGTTGCCAAAGAAGAATATTTTTTTACTATTTACAATAATCACTTTTAAGAGATGTTATTAAAATTCAAGTGGCAATTAAAATAAATTATCAATCTTGATTATTTATGATTTGAAAAGCAGATATGATTAATGTTTTGGCAGTCCCGGAGCTTTCTTGGAGAACTACCATAATGGTCTTGGTGTTAGGCCAAAGATTTTAAAATTATGAAATCTTTCGCATTTGTTCGGTTTATTAATCAAAATTGTTGTCCACATATAAATAGTGTTTAAAAAATTCAAAAAAAAATCATTTTCAAAATTTACAATCAAAAAAATTATATAAATCTTTAAAATCTGCTTTCAATTGATAAACCAATATCGATCTTTAAAGTCAGAATTAAGGATCAATTTTCGAAAACCAAAAAAACTATATCATCAAAAATCCACTCTCAACATTTCACAACAAAAACTCATTATAATTGCAATTTAAAATAATGACATTAATTTTTAATTTGTAAATCATGACTCGCTCTGATTGGTTAGCTAATCAAAACGAGATAAATCGATATTCTCTCTATAGCTAACAAAACGGCAAAAAGGATATTGTGATTGCTTGTTAAAATAAATTTTCTATCGTCTCATAAAAAATGATTGTATTAGATTGTATTTATTCGTTTCAAAGAAAAAAAGAAACAAAATCTTGAGAATGTGATCGTAAAATAAGACTCGTTTTAAGTGAGTAAATTAAATGAATCGGATTGTCCAGTAGATTGTGAAAATTCCAGTGACGATAAATCGCCAAATAATTCTGACGAGAAGGAGAATTTTCGTTTGAGAGATAGAATATGTGATATTGGTCACATGATATTGGAGCTAAGGATACTACAATATGATGGAATACAAATGATGTTAAATATTTTATCCGTCCTTCCACCCAGACACTTTCTACCAACATACTGGCTCCGTAATCGCGCTGCACCACTTTGCAACCACAACCACACCATGACCTGTTTCTAGCGTATCAACTCAATCCAGATTCTTTCTGAATCATTTGAATATTTTTATCTTTTATTTTCAATGGGTATAATCTATTCAATGGTCTCAAACATTCTTGCCCTTGCTTTAATCATACTTTTTATCATAACATATCCAACCTATTTTCTCAAGACTCATTTTGCTTCCCTAATCATCACCTCATACACTCCTTCAAACTGAGGCATTCCCGATTGATTAAAAATCCATTTTTATTTCCATTTTTTAAAGTGTCAATTTCTACATCACCATGGCCTTTTAAGTACCTAGAAAATTAGTCTCATTGTCAGAAATCATAATTTCTGGAATTCCTCGTATCACCATAAATCGTGCAAAAGCTCTAGAGAAAGAGTCTGTGTTTAATCCATAAGCAACTTTCAAATGTACTGCTTTGACTTTTAAACATGTAAATAGACATAAATATCTTTTCTGTCGGATCTTCTCTCATCATTGTACCTGTCCAAATAGGACCTACATAATCCAGAGCAGTTTTCGAAAAGGCCAAAAATGGTTTTTGGAGTCTTAAATTTGGTAATGGAGCCAGTATTTGGTTAATGCCTTTTGTAATTTCAAATTTACATTCCACATTCCTTTTCACTTTTTTTATCGTGTTTCATGTTCTGATTATCCAAAATTTAAAATTCGTCTTTAATCTCGAAGATAATTAAGATAATTAGATATGTTGATATAAAAATCAATTACAAATTAGATTTGTAATATAGTTCAAAATTTCGAAACAATTAATATTTAATGTAAAAATTCATATGACCATTATAACGAGTATACTCAACTCAGTTACATTTCATTTTCCATGAGAATGTAAATGTCGTCACATTCTAAGGCATATGTCGTTATTTTCCGATTGATAGTTGAATAACTCATAATATTAATAAAATTATATTAAATATCATATAAAAGTAAGTAATTTTTATATGAAAATGCTTGTACTGCTCAATTAAAGTTTTTTTACTGATTAATTGGTTATTTATTTACTAACCCATTAATATTAAGCATTATACTAATTGTGAGGAATATTTTTGAATGATGTTTATTGTGTGTTGTTTGGTATGTTGTTTTAGGAATGTGTTTTTACCACCCAGATGGAAGATTGATATCTTAAATATTTTAAAACGTCGAGTTGTTTAATCAATTATTAAAAGTTAAATAATCACTTTAAAATTAAACTAATATTTCATAAATATTATTTTCTTAAAATAAATAAAAATTATTTTAAATTTCAAGTATAAATTATTTTTGTAATAATTAAATTGTAATTTAAATTTGTTTGAATAATAAGACATTAAAGAATATTATTAAAAATTATCAATCAAGAACGATGACGAGCTATGCAAGTTTTACGGAGAATTGTTCTACTGACAATTCAAATTGTGATATTAATAAATGTAAAGAAAACCCAATTAATGTTCTTAATACTAATATATGTTAAAATGTAAAAAAGAGCTTTAGAAAGTCATTTTTAGGAAAACGTCATTGACATCATAAGCATATTATTAAAAAAAATTCAACCTGTGATATGCTGTATCACCGGTCCTTACTTGTAGACCGCCTTTAAACGCTCAATAATGGTTATTTTATAAAAGAATACTTATTAAATAAATCATAAACGAAAGCTTTTTAATTATAAATTATTTTAGGATCGAAATTGCGAAGGAAAGGTAGTAAAAAGTCTCTCAGTCGACTCAATCAGAGATTTGATGTCAGATCATCTACAAATACCATTGATCAAATTGGAAGTATAAGTGAAATAACGACTCCTCAAAAGAATAAAAAGTATTCGAATTCTAATCCATCTATTGAAAAACAAAAATCAGTAACTAAATATACAAAAGACAAACCTAAAAAGTCGTTTTCATTGGAGGATGAACCATCCGTTTCTTTTGCCACTGATCTCGAAATCTTTCCTTATGAACCCAGACAAAATTCTTCAAAATTATCCAAAGTTACTAACCGATTATTTTCAAAAAGGTTTACGAAAAAAAATAATCCATCAACTACGAAAGCTATTACAAGTATTCCAATAAGCGTTCTGGAAAAGAATCAACTCAATCTGGCATATGATGAAGTTAGTTCTAAAGAAATCCCTCAGATCATCCAGGCTCCGTCTGCCAATCCATTTACCTTAAACGTTAATTCTCCTATTCTGAACAGAATATATTTTTGCCAAGAGAACTCTGAAATGCATAGAGATACTCGATCAAAGAGGGTCGATCTTGTATAGTAAACATTTTTGAAGCATTTATAAGAAAATCTGCATTTTCAGGACAACAGTCAACCGATTTTTATTTTACAAATTAGTTTGTATAGATATTTTACTAATAAATCATGTATAAACATGTTAAATTATTTCCTTATTGTTTTATACAACATAAAAAGTGTTAAATTTCATATCCAAAAATCTTCTACTTATTAAAATGAGTAATAATAAAACAAGATAGAAATAATAAATCATTCTGATGAGATTATAATGAAAAACACTTTTGTATTCCTTATTGCTTAAAGAACGTAAACGAGGGACTTAATGAGTTCCTTGATGTATTAAACCTTTCGAGACGGATTTTTTTTCTAGGAAGTACGAATACGCTCTTTGTACTTGTAACATTTTTGTCTATAGTACCTAATCTACTTGCACATATGTATCGAGAGTCTCAAAAGGGTTAAAGACTGTCCACATTCTCTTGAATGGTGGAAAAGCAAGTTAGTTATTCAGTCTCCGCGTTGATTATATTTTTTGTGATAATTCATAAAAATTAAAATAGATGAAGAGTTAAATCCATAAAGTTTTTACTTAACAATTTTTCGCTGTTAAGAGAACTCACACATGACAATTTAAAAAACTAATTAGAATAATAATTAAATATTTTAAATTTGAAATTTAAAATTATCTTTATAAATTCATTTGATTTAAAATATTATTTTAATAGAAAAAATAGTTTATCAAAGCAGATAACAGATAAAACATTATTTTTAAAAAATAATAATTTTATTTGAATTTTATTAAAAAATTTTAACAATATTTGTAAAAATTTATTTTTCAAATTTTAAATTCAATTAAGGATATGATTAAAAAATTAAATATTTAAAATATAAAATTTTGAATATTAAATATAACGTATTGTCAAAAATTTCAAAAATAATAAAAATAAATTATAAAATTTTTTTTTAACACAAAATTTAAAAACAGTATGTAATATTTCATTTAAGAAAAAAAAATTGAAAAACATTATAAAAGGATTAAAATAAACAACAAATTTAAAAAATTAAATATACGTAAAAAATAATTTTTATAAATATTTTTATTAAAATTTTAAAATTTAAAAATTAAATATTACAGTAACTTCCGGATATAATAAAACGCCTTTTGCCAGAAAATTTTTTTATTATAACCGGATTTTTTTATAGCCGATTTTTCAAAAATTAAACGCAATACATAGGCACTGTTAATATTTA
>MQRK01254987.1:0-12878 GCA_001938485.1 Girardia tigrina
ATATTTTTGAAAATGTAAGCCTTTCAAGAAGAACAATAGTACGACGGATTGAAAATATTTCAGGAAACTTACTTGACCAGCTAAGAACAAAAATTGCTGATTTTACCTATTGTTCTCTGTCTTTAGATGAGTCCTGCGATATTACTGATACAAGTCAATTATTAATATTTATTCGCGGCATTAACAAGAAATGTGAAATTAGCGAGGAACTTCTTAGTGTGCATCCAATGAAAGATACAACTACTGGTGAAGACTTCTTTCTCGCTGTTGAAGAGTGTTTAGTTAAAGTAAGTTTAACTTGGAATAAAATAGTAAGCGTCACTACSGATRGTTGTCCTAGTTTAACAGGGAAAAATGTAGGCTTACTTAAGGCTACAGTGTAGCCCATACTGAAATGTAATCCGAATAAAGTGGCTTTTCGATAAAATTCATATCTAGAGAATGTATGTTCTCGTATCTGTTGGCATGAAAATTGGACTCATCACTGAGTCATCAGTTATCTAGAGGTTGTTCATGAAATGTTCATCAGTTGAGTAAAGAGCAACAATCAAGTCGTCCATGAACTCGTAGTTTGACCATTTTACAAAAATTATCTCCAATAAACAGTGATTAAGTTTACGAAGAATTAATTATTCAGATTGAATTAGATTTTGATAAAACGATAATTTCAGCACCTTTCCCAATGTGAAATTCAACAAACACTCTTGCTACTCTGACGATATACAAATACATAAATTATTTGCGTCTCATAATTCATATTAAACAGGCATTCACTCTTCATCGATACATTGGTTTTGTGTTTTTCAGATTAACCAAAATTTCATTTAAAACTTTACAGTTGTCACTACCGTCGATATTCGGAAAATTCAACAATGCAATTTGTGCACTCAAAATACATACGTCGGAGCTCGTGATGCATTTTATCAATTTATTGACAGTACTTCTCTGCGGTGATCGTTTCACCCATATTCAGAAAGCTGTGATGGATGAGACCGGCTGCAGACGACCAAATAGTCACCATAACCTTCTTTTAGTGGAGTTTCGGTTTCGGAAAGTGGACAGGAGCCTCATCGCGGTCCAACTATTTATGCCGAACATCGCTGATTGTCATAAGGAATGCACTACTCATCACACGTCACAATCCGACCGAGAAACGGGTCGTTCTTGTTGCACAGAAGAAGCGCGGAAGACACCGCAAAACGGCGATTATTTTACTTTCGTTCAATTGGCGAAACACTCATTTAACAATTTTTTTCGACTTTCCAATTTGCTTCAAGTACCGAGCAACGGTTGAGTGATCAACGTTAAGCTCTTCTGCGAGTGATTGAACAGTTGTACGTGGATCGGCTTCCACCAGCTCCTTCAATTCGTCGTTGTCAATCGTTGATGGGCGGCTGCCATGAGGCTCATGTTCCAGGCTGGTATTGCCACAGCGAAACTTTTGATACCAGAGCTGCACCGTGCATTCGTTGACACTTCCCTTGCCCCAAACTTCGTTGATGTTTCGAGCGGTTTGAGCTGCATTATGTAATAGTTTGAAGTCGTAGAAGTAAATGTTGCGAATATCACGTGTTGACATCTGCAATTACAATCGAAATTATTAACAAAAAAAACATTACAATAATTACTGAAAGAGTATAAATGAAGCTTTCGAATGACTCAAAACATCACACATTCTTTGGAAAAACTTCAAACTCTGTGAACTAAACCCTTTATCAAACCCTCTATATTTTTCCTTGCAAAAGCTCTGTGATGTGGCAGTTTTGTAAATCATTGTTAATAAGGCACTTCAACCCATTAATAAACATTACTAACTAAACTCAGTTCAGTTTCTTTATTTTTTTCCACCTATGAAAGTCACAAATTGAAAGATCACAATTCAAATGTTCTTCCGGTTCCCAGTAGTATATTGAATTATCATCATTTTTTTCACTTCAATAAAAAAAATTTCTTTCTATTGACATTTGATTCAGCCAAAACTTATTCCTCTTTAATTATTTCGATCATCTTGTTTTTTTTACAAATTTCAAACATACAAGTAACAAATGTAAGACTTTTTCGCGCTCAACAGGTAATTTTTATTTCAGATAAACAAACTTTTGCAATGAATCTCACACTGGTGTCATTGGTAATTTATTTATAACAAATCCTCACCAACCGCTCTTAAACCATGATAACGCGCGTCAGAATTCATATACACCCAATCAATAACATTCTCTCGGTTCATCACTGATCTGAGTCACTAATAAATGAATGACTTTTATTTGCTTATTTATAGGGTCAGACCATTTATTTGAATATTTTTAGGGCTAAGTTATTTAATTGTGTAATTTTAGGATCACATTGTTAACGTGATTGAAACTATATTATTGACTAAGTGTTTATTGTATTTTTAATTTATATGATAGTTTATGAAAAAATTTTTTCTTTAGAACCTCAGACAGGTTTATTCAGCAATGGATCTCGTTGGTTGGTATAATGGCTTACCTGAAAAAGAAACAGTAAGTTATTTACCCTAACACTTAGTGCATTCATAATCGATAGTAGTATTACATTAATGCTCCTTTTATTGATTGTATTATACAGTGGAACTCGGATATCTCGAAGACATTTTCTGGTCCCAAGTTTTTCCTATATTTTTTCTTTATCTTTTTAATAGACTATCTCGAAAACACGGACATCTCGAAGCAAATTTACGTTAAATTTTGTTAAATTTGAACGTGTATCTGGAATTTTTATAATTTAAATGTATTTGTTTTATAAATAGTCGTTATAGTTTGTGTTGAATTCGTGATCAACGATATAGTTCATAATAAAAATAACTATTTTTCAAACAAATTTATGAGGAACGATGCTTTTATTATTTTGCACATCAATACAGAAAGAAAGTTCTTGTCAGAAGATTAGCGTCCAGCGAGGCGAATCAACAATTTTGCTTCAATCTACTTAACTGTCTCTTTTATTTGAAGCAATCATGGGAGAGCATATCTGCAAGTATTATTCAGACATTGCGGTTTTGGCCCTCTGCAGGTGTTCGGAGCTGGGACTAACGTTGATACAGAGGTTGAAAATGTAGAGAACATTTTCGAAAGGAGGCGATCTCACTTTCAAATTTCTAGTTCCTTGAGCGTCTCTGAATATACTGTTGTCGAGGATGAGGTGCCGCGCAGGTTTAATGACAGACAAAGACATTGTGAGGAATATTTTAAATTTGGTATGTTGAGTTTAGTATTTGGAAATGTGTTTCTCCCACCCAGGTGAAAAATTGATATTTTGGATGTTCACGAATAGTTATTCGAGTATAATTTGCATTTTAAAGTACAGCATAAGATATTTAAAAAAACTTTACAAATGTCAAATCGTTTCAAATTTTAATATTAAAATTTAAATAAAGTAAATAACTTTTAACTAAGTTTTAAATTAAATAAATCTTCTTTCTTTAAATAAAATCATTTTTAAAATAAAATTAATCTGGATAAAACTATTACTGAAATTATAAAATTTGAACTTTAAAAATAAATTCTGAAATTAATGAAAAATTTGTTCGACTAATTGTTTATTAAAAAACATTAACTAAAATTCATCAATTTAGAACGATGTCGAATTACGAAAGCTTTGCTGAGAGTTGTCCAAAAGACAATTCAAATTGTATTGAAAATAAAAGTTCGAAAACCCATGTTGGTGTTCTTAATAGACATCATGACAATTGTTTTGACTAAAGGGGGTGAGGAGTCTCATTTATCTGAAACTGACGATGAGGAATCCATTGAACCACCTCTTCCTTCTACAAAACAAATTCTCGAATCAATACTGCTGCTTCAGAAATGGGCGAAGCACAATGATGGAGTTTTCACTGACGAAATCGCTATGCTAACTCACCTTGAAGAAGTGGCCATCACGGGAAAGAAAAAGCAGAATCTCATAAGAGATTTCTTTTATTAATCTTTGTTTCTGCTATGCCAGTAATATACTGTACTGTATGTATTGTACATTATTCCATGCTTATGATCAACTAATTCTCCTTTTGTTTTATTTTGAATATGAGCAACAGTTTTTTAAAACTTGAACTACGGTTTTTTAATTTGGGGTATTAAGAACACCAATTTGATTTTTTATATTTTTATTTAAACAACAATTTTGATTGTACTCAAGACAATCTTTGTCAAAACTTTCGTACATTTGCATTCAAAGCGAAATTGATTAATGAATTAATTCTCATTACTTTTTTAGAAAATGGGGAACTAAATATTTAAATAAAATATTCACTCAAAACTTATTGGTTACTAATTAAAATGATAATTAATTATTTAAAAAATATTAATTTGATTGATTTATTAAAAATTGTAAAAACTAATTAACTTATTTAAAATTTTAAAATTATATGAAATTAAAAATAAATTTAAACATTACATAATTTTTAGATAATAAAAATTAAAATATTAATCAGTCATCTGGGTAGGAGAGACACAATTCCAAATCAAAATACACATTCAAACACAAAACATCAAACATTCAAATATTCCTCACATGGGGTATTAAGATTCCATTAATGTCTAGTGAGAATTTCTGTATAAAAACAGCATGAGATTCTCGTCAACGGTAAATTTAATTTCAGCCTCGGATATCATGAATTTTTTTTCTTTCCTCATCGAATTCAAGATATCTGAGTTCTACTGTATATCTAAAAGTAATATTTATGTTTATAAATATACATAAATATTAATGAGATTGATGTATAAAAATCATTTGTATCCAGTGCTTTTTTCAGTAGGAACTCATTGGAACTCAGTTCCCATACCTTTTTTGTCAGATTCGTTAATATTTATATAAAATAATCGGCGTTTTACTTACTGTCAGTCCATTTTACAGTGGGGACTCACGGGAACGACATCAATTACGGTTTACAAATAAACAACAAGCTATATAAATGTACCAAGTAGCAAATGCTGTTATTCTCTAATATTTAATGAAATTGTACTACACAACAGAAACTGCAAAAATAACCCTCCTATTGATGCAAATATCTTTTAGGAGAAACTTAGCGAATCAATTGCGAAAAGATTACTGTCTAATGAGGATGTTGAACTAGCTCAATGGAGTAGCATACTAGATCAGAGCCATTGGACAGATAACATGAACAACCAGTTGACATTTGGAGAAGCGGAAATTGAGAAATTGTGTAGCAGGCTATAACTTAACGCAAGAGAAATCATTCATGGATTCCGTGATTATCTTACGGAAAGAACATATTCTGAAAGAATTCTTCCTCTGATACATGCTCTTAATACAATTTCCATTTCTTGCAGCGAGTGCGAAAGGCGATTATCACAAATGAATTTGATAATCACCCCAACGAGAGCTTCGCTTATGACAAAAACAGTCTCGGCACTTATTCATCAGAATGGTCGGCCCTCCACTAACATATTTTGATCCTACAAAGTACATAGACTCTTGGCTGCTTTGAGGCAAACATTCAGCTCTAAACTCACAAAGCAAGAAAAGAAGTCGAGATGATTTGTCTGATGAAAACATGAGAAAACTCTGGAAGTTGTTTTAAGGCCTAATACGGTACAGTATAATACAGTAGAATACATATTTGATTTTTCCACAAACTTTAGTAAGGTTGGTTTTTATTATAAATAAACTCTTTGAATCTCTCATTTTCTTATAAAAACGTTTGTCTTTAAATTTCCTGTAAAATAAATTTGTGTTCAGTTGGAAAATTCAATTATACTACTTTCTGACAAAAGGTAAAAGCAGATATAAAATGAGTTCCCTAACCTTTTTTACTAGAAAAAAAGCACTGTTTGTAACTATAATTTCATCGGAAGAAAATTCCAAAAATCTGTGCTTTCTGAATGTTTTGATCGAATTTCAAATCACATTTCATATCAAACTATACTAATGATATATGATTATTCTGTTTGAAGCAAAATGTTTCATTTAAAATTGAATTTATAATTTAAGCGGTAGGAAAACTGATAAGTAGTTGTTTCCGCAGTGTTAATGATAATTATTATCAGAATTATGGGTTTCTCTAGATTTTTGGAGTGTTATAATCAGTACTGTTTTAACAAAATTATAAACAAGTAATTATAATTCTTAATAAGAAATTAAAAAAAATAATGGTAAAAGTTTCGAATTAAAATTTAAAACGCCATTTAAGTTATTTAAATTTATATTTTGGTGGAATATCTCTACCATCTTCAGGCAAAAATTGACAATAAGTGGGATGTCTTGTATATCAAAATGTTTATTTTGTAATCAACTTAAATAATACGAGAGCGGGTCAAGAAGTTCGTGACTTTTTGAATTTCCACGTTGTAACTGGAATGACAACACTGTTCACATCAATTACCTTCTGTCAATAGACAACTGAGCAATTTTTAGCAAGCCGTATCATTGAATTAGTGTTTGATAGCCATTTAAAATAGGTAACCGCGTGAAGTTTTGCGAAAACGGAAAAAAATGAATTTCATTTTCTCATAAAACATTATTTTTTGAGGAAAAAAACAATAACTCAGACTAAGAATAAGCTTGATAAATACTATGAGGACTCTGTACTATCAATGGTAAAAAAGTAATTTACTGAATTTTCATGTGTTCGCGCAAGCAAGAGTGACGCTGAACGTTCTGGGCGCCGAATTTCGGTTTTCACATCCAAAACAATTGAAAATATCCATGATATGGTATTGGCCGTTCGGAGATTGAAAATGTGCGAGATTTCGAATGCTTCATGCATATCGCGTGATTCAGTGATTTCGATTTTCAGTGATCATTTGGGTATGAGAAAGCTATATGCAAGATGTCTGTCACGCCTACTTATAATTGATAATAAAATCAATCTTGTGACAATTTCGAAGGAGTTTTTGGCTTTGTACAATCGCAAATCAAACGAATTTTCGCACTTTTTCTTACTTGTGGATGAAACATGGAACCACCACAACACACCAAAGACCAAGCAGCAATCAAAGCAGTGGACTTCTCGCTGCGAACCGACACGAGAGAAGACCAAGGTAGTCTTATCGGCCAATAATGTCATGGCGACAATTTTTTTCGGGATGCAAACGGAATAAACCTCATTGATTATCTTTAAAAGGGAAAAACAATCAACGGCAAATATTGTGGCAACGTATTGGATCAGTTCAATTACATTTTAAAGGAAAAAGACCGCATTTGTCCAAGAAGAAAGTTTTCTTCAATCAATACAATGCACGGGCGCACACGTGCGTAGTCATTTGACAAAATTTCATGAAATGGGTTACGATTTTTTTTCTTATGCACCATCTTTTCCGGATTTTACCACTACGGACTATTTTCTATTTCCAAACCCTAAAAAATTGTTCAGTGAAAAGAGATTTTGTTCCAATGTAAGTCATAGCTCAAACAAACACCTGTTTTCAGGGTCTCGGGAAATCTTTTTATTTTGAGAGAATCAAAAAATTGGAAAAACGTTGAACGAATTGTTTTGAGCTCATATGAGACTATGTTGAGAAATAAAGGGTTTTTTGTCGAAAAAACTATTTTTCATTCAAAAAGTCACCCACATTTTGACGAACCATCGTAACTAATTAAATACTTTTAGCAAAGTTTAAGAGATGCTCGTTTGGACATTATTTGATGGAATAAGTCATTTAATCAATAACGCCTCACCAGAAACTCTTTTCTAAGAATTTTTAAAATTACTAAACAGCATTTTAAAACCAGTTAGTTTTACCTCCGACCAGCATTATTACAATCATTTCCCAATCGTCTATGCTCCTGAATCCATTTACAGAGATGATGAGATGTTTCCGATGTATTTTGCATTGCTTTACATTCATTACAAGAAAATTAATAAACTAAATTGGAACACAAATTCAAAGGTGTTGGAGGCTTATTACTGAAAATACTCCGATTTTTGTGTGTTAGATGATTTTTAAATTTTGAGATTTTAATATCCTTAAATATCAAAATCATATCCCAAACGTACAAAATTCACAGTATTTTCAGTAAAAAGTCTCCAAATCCTTTGAATTTGGTTTATTAGAAATTCAGAAAAGAATAATTTTGTGCTTGATGGATTAAAGTAAATCTAGCAATTGCCTTCAAATTGGTTTTATGATTATTCTTGTAGAAGACTTTCTTAAATAATAAGGACCTTAGACTAAAATCAAAGGTATTTTTAAATTAGAGTATCAGGGTCTCGGGAAATCGTATTATTTTGAGGGAGTCAGAAAAATTGGGAAAACGTTGGACGAAATGTATTAAGTTCATGTGAGACTATGTTGAGAAATAAATGGGTTTTTTGCCGTAAAACTATTTGGTTTTAAAATGCTTTGTAGTTATTTTAAAAATTCTTTGGAGAGAGTTTCTTGAGAGGCGTTATTGATTTAATGACTTATTCTTTCAACTAATGTGCAAACGAGCTTCTCTTAAACTTTGCTAAAAGTAATCAAACCATTATTTAAATTTATAAATGATTATGTAATTACTAGAAAAAGACCCATCATATATGACGGAAAAGCTGATTTTCTTCTTTGAAAATTTCTGTTTTAATTTTAAAATACTAAAATATTTGAATTTGAGTTTCACTGACAATTTTGAATAATTCATAGAAATCATTAGGGTGAACCAAAAGTTCTTTCGGATATTTTATGTCATTCTAAAATAAATATATTTTATATACACATGTTATATACTATTTTAAAAGTCTGCAATCGTTCTATCATATTATTCATATATGTAGCAGTTCCTCAGACGCTACTTATTTTTCACTTGTAATTTCATATGAGTCGGAGTTGTTATGCATTAATTAAAAAACTAAGTCATGCAAAAGCAATGAAAAAATTAGTTTTGTTACGAATCGGACCTGTCCGTAGTGACAATATTAATCTGAGACACATACACACGCACACTGTGCAGTGAACTGACTGTGTGTGCATGTCAGTCTAACAAAAGGACATATGTACACACAACGAGCGTTAAGCAGATGAGTCTCTGGGCTTTTATGTATATAATTACATAGTTGATAGAAAATAATCGAGCCAATTAAAATTAATTTTGTTTGAATTTATTTCGACAGTTTGACACTCTTCTTTAAACTTGGAACTCGAGCAACCTACTTTTACGCTTTTCGCTGTCTGTTACTGGAGTGAGAGTCACATAAACATACATATTTATTGTATTTGTGATGGATAGCATCGTATAATTTCGATTGGCATACGCTGTATGGCTGTTATTTGTTTTGCTAAGAAATACTTTTTTGTATTCCTTGCCAAAAGTTTCGTTCGTAAAAACAAAGTATTTTTCGAAACTCACTGGCGGCTCACGAGAAAACGCCAGCTTCATGCGTATGTTGGCGGCGAAATATACCCACAGTTCTAGTGTTAAGAACAAATGATTTTTAAGCAGAAACAGACTTCCAGCATTGAATATAAAATAGATTTACCTACATTTGGAAGCACCTGTCGTATAAATTCTATGTTGATTACATCCTTTTTATTTTCAAAAGGAAAATATTATTTCAACATTTAACAATGTTATGAATTCTTTGCATCCAAATTTAAAATTTACTAAAGTGACAGAGAAAGATAAAAATTGTCATTGTTAGACTTATTAAGTAAGAGTAAAAACGGTTTTTACTTGACGGAGATTTGACAAGATTAAACCATTAACAATCAAGTTAAACTTTTTTCTTAAAAGATTTAGAAATGTTAGGTCTAAGGTGTGATTATTTAAAAACTATCCTCGCTTTAAAGATTTTTAAATTTCTCATTCAATTATATTATATATTTATAAGATTTTATCAAATAATTGTAATGAAATATTATTATTATTTTTATATCACCAGTTTAAACCTGATCTGAGGGGGGAAGATGCTATTATAATTGGCCATGGCAATGTTGCTTTAGATATCGCACGTATTTTATTATCGCCAATTGATTTATTAAAGGTCTGGTTTTCCACAAGACATTTGTATTTTTTACTTATCTGTGATCCTTTTAGAAAACAGATATCCCTGATGTTGTTCTTGATCAATTGGCTCAAAGTAAAATCAAAAGACTTCGTCTTGTTGGAAGAAGGGGTCCTTTTCAAGTTGCTTTTACAATTAAAGAATTTAGAGAACTTGTTCACTTACAAAATGTAAGAGGGGAAATTATCATTTCCGATGACATGAATTTAAATTTTCAAACTATCAATGGTAATATTCATTTTTTATCAGTATGAATAGTCTGAAATTCGAATTGTATTTCAAGAATTACCAAGACCCAAAAAACGATTGTTGGGCCTCATGTCAGAAATCGTTGAAAAAAACAAATCTCTCAAAAATTCATCCGAACCAGATACTGATCGATATTGGTCTCTGCATTTTTTGCGATCTCCTGAAGCTATTTATGATCAAAAGTCGAATCCTGGAAACGTAGATTTTGTACGATTCAAAATCAACGAACTTAGAGTAAGAATTTTTTTGGATTATTTCTGACGACATTTTTCTCATTCTTCTTGTACAAGGAAATTTGAAAACAATTATTATGTACTAGAAAAGACCCGTCATATATGACGGGTGAGCTGAATTTTCGACTTTAATTTTTTAAATCGTTATTATTATAATTTATAATTTGTTTCGAATTCTGTGTTGATTTAACAGTCAGTCAGTTAAATCGGCTCCCGGAGCCTTTCGGCAAAAGCGCTGTACAGACAGAACCGTCTCGATGCTGACTATGCAGAGCTATCTCAACTTTACGCGGATTCACTCACTTTTCCTCCAATATTTCTCATTTTATCAGCACACAAGTGATCACAGTAAAATTTGAGCTTGACCGACAAACCGTAAATCAGATGATAATGAAATTTTGCAAATTTAACCTAAATTGATTTTTAGCAAAATAATTAGTAAATAAGTGATAGAAATCGTCATTTATCAAATAAATGAGTAATTTATCAGTATTTTCATAAAATATGTTCCACGAAATTCCGTGTAGGAATCATCAAAATCGACATTATTCGAAATCAGTGTTGATTTAACCATTTAACGACTTGTACGGTTTTCGATCGATTTCATCGGCTTCCGGGAGTCTTTCGGTAAAGGCGCTGTACCGACAGAATTGTATTGATGCGGGCTATCCAGATTGACCACGATCTTAAATGGATTTACTCGGTTCATCCGCAATTTCACATTGAAAGGCGTGATCGACAAAGAAGCAAACAAACACGTTTTATACAAATATTATATATATATATATATATATATATAAAAAACAAAAAATAGCCATTTTTCCAAACATTTATTTTTATTTTGCAATATTAGTTTCGCCATATTGGCATCTTCAGTTGACGAATTGAAATGTCAGATTTAAGTCCCTTTTATATAGCGGTAGGGACTTAAAATAAAAATAAGGCTTTTTTTATTTTAATTTTTTAATTAAAAAAAAATAACAAGAAAAAACGTCTAAAAATCAATATTCAAAATTTTAATTATTTATTCAAAAAGAAAAAAAAGAAAGACAAAAAAAGAAGAAAACTTAAAAGAAACAGAAGACAAAAAAAAACTAAGAATTAAAATATTTTAATATAATTTGAGGAATCACTTTGAACATTTAAGCATGGTTCATATTGCTTAATTAACAATGCTTCAGTGATTATCCTCTCCTTATAATTGTCAAAATTTTTACATAAAACACTAAATTCCTTATCACTCCCTATACTTTCTCGATCCCTACAATTCAATATATTATTAAGAATGGAACTGTTTCGACTCGATTGAGTATGTTCAGCAATTCTAGTTCGAAGATGACGGTTTGTCTCGTTTTGTCTAGTTTTTTTTGTCTTCTGTTTCTTTTAAGTTTTCTTCTTTTTTTTGTCTCTTTTTTTTCTTTTTGAATAAATAATTAAAATTTTGAATAATGATTTTTAGACGTTTTTTCTTGTTATTATTTTTTAATTAAAAAAATTAAAATAAAAAAAGCCTTAAATTGAGTATTGCGTAACAGTCTACCGCTATATAAAAGGGACTTAAATCTGAAATTTCAATTAGTCAACTGAAGATGCCAATATTATCAGTTATTTATATTTATAATTTCATATTTTTATATAAGAATCTGGTCATAATGAAAACGATAGAAAAGTTCCTCTACAAAAATTTTTTATTAAAAACAACAATTTTTATTACAACAAAAATTGTTAACTAAAAATTGTTTGAATAATTGTTAATTGTGTTATTAATAAATTTTTGGTGTTATGAATTCTAATATTGATCAAGAACCCAACATGACACATTATGAATAATTCGAGAACAACTAAATAATGGTTGTACTGATAAAACAATTTCAAAGTTGTCGATTTAAATTAGTACTATTAGAATCTTATCTAATAGAAAAAATTCTGGGTTGTGAAACGAAGTTGTAAAAAGAAAGGGAGAAAATCTATCTGTAACAATAAAATCAAGACATTGATTTCTACTATTGTTCAGGGCGATAATGCCCAGACACAATCTCGGATTTCTAGAACTATTTATATAAAAGGATTCTTTAACATGTTTTTTGAGCAATCTAAAAAAATTTATATTGTTGAATAAAAAATTTTATGCTTTAGAATAACACTGTAATATTGTTCAGGAACTCCGAATTTTCCGTTTTTCTTTCCAATATTGTGACCCTAAAAAGTTTTTTTCGATCAAATCTTTACATAATCGTTTATTGTCATCGAGAATGAGTAAGTGTGCCAAGTTAAAAGAAAATTGATTAAGTAAAAGGCCTTCAAAAATAGGTTTGTAAATTCCATGGAAGGCTTACATGATACCTTATGATTTTATGTCATAGATTCTTACCATATGTATTTATTTTTAAAGTATTTTATCAAACATATTAGAATTTAAAAGATGATATAAATTCTCTAAT